>NJDD01001925.1:112881-128097 GCA_002245505.1 Calephelis nemesis
GTCTTCGGTTACTTTTCGGTTGCTTTTAACAATGACAACTAAAATACAAATTGACAAAGCGTGAGAAAAATTGGATGTTTGTAATTATAACAAAAACGGCACCATCTATTGATTTATAAACCAACACCTGCGAACAAAGAACACTAAATGATTTAAACTAATACAAAATTATCTACTTTTTAAATGTATAAGTATGTTTTTCTATAAACCGACATCACATTTTAATTTTTATTTATGAATAATAGGTATAAACAAAAGAAACAAGAGCGCTACATTTTACGACTTGTTGACGTCTTCGGTTACTTTTCACAAAGACAACTAAAATACAAATTGCCAAAGCGTAAGAAAACAATAAGGTGCTTTTAAATAAATAACAAAAGCGGCACCATCAGGTGATTTCAAAACAAACACCTGAGAACAAAGAACACCAAATGATTTAAACTAATACAAAGTTATCTATTTTTTAAAATGTATACGTTTTTCTATAAACTAAAAACACAAAATATTTTTTATTTATCACATGAATAAAATATAAGAGCAAAAGTCAAGTCAAAAGAGAGTCAAAATCCCGAAATTCGCGAGCATAACGCACTCGAATTTGTTTTTGCTGCTCACTTAAAATTAATTTTTTGGCGGGTGTTCTGTGATGCACGCCTCGCCTTATTGTTTGCATGCTGCAATCGTGCTGATTCTCGAACGTTGACGTGTTTGTGAACGGGCTTTATGCAAAAACATTAACCATTGTCGTCACATCCTCTTCGGTGAGGCCTCGGACGAGCGCGAGGTCGGTCTGCAATTGATCCCTCGGCGGCATCTCGTTAAATCCAACGACGAACAGTCACCCGCTAAAAAAAACAGATTAAGGCTCGTAATTATATACAAAAAAGATTGACTTACTATTACTAAGTAGGTAGGAAGTATAATGTTTTATTATACCTAATTCACTACCCTCTGAATGTCGGTTTCAGTGGGTGTAGAATGACTTTTACGACAATAGCAACGAAAATTAATACGATATTGGAAGGCAAACGAGCAGACGGATTTCCTGATGGTAAGAAATTTACGCCGCCTAGAGACACCAATGGTGGAAATGGTGCGTTGCCAACCTTAGGCCGGGATGTTAGGCGTCGAGCAAAAGTAAGTTTACCGGATACCTTATCCTCCGCACCGGAACACGTCAACGGCAAGCGCTGACATTATGGCGGCAGGAGTAGGTAAGACGGTGGTACCAATTCGGGTGAGTCGCTGCGAGACTCTAACACCTAGTCAAATGTCACGGTGTTAGTGACGCTAAGCATAGGCTCGCCTTTTACGAGCTGCCTGGCACAGAAAAGGCAGATGGCCTATTTTGCAAATTAGCCCAGACAGAGGTTGACAGAGGCACAACCAGGGCAAGACTAGCCAAAGACTCTAATGCCCGATTTCACCAAGAGCCCCTATATTTAGGGGACCTTTTAACGTGTTTTAGGGGACGGTTTTGTATTGAAACAGTCCCGTAAGTAACGTTAAAAGGTCCCCTAAAGTATAGGGGCTCTTGGTGAAATCGGGCATAAGTCCTACAATGTGATAGGTGGCAAGCCTATCCTCAACCGGGCACATATCAAATCTTGGACAACATTATTTTTAGTAAAAAAATACACATTTTCTGATTTTTTCGAACCCGGGACCTAAAGAAGTCAAGTCAAACGCTGGACCGCTATACCACAGAGGCGATAAAAGCTGAAATTAAACAGTGATTTCGCAAGCGTGTGTAACGTTATCTACCTAATTGATTCTGGTATGTAGGTAGGTAGGCATCGTCAAACATGACATAACCTTTTCACTCGTCGGTATTCAACATAATATACCTAATTGCCTGTATTACTGTTAATTACCAGATTTGAGACAATAAAATATATTTTGTTTGTGTATCTGCTTACCTATTAACGTCTTACTTAACTAGCTAGGTAAAAAGGGATGTTAATTTTAGCAGAGATTAGTAATTAGGTACTCTAGTAACAATAAATGCTGCATACCCATCTACTAGTCTGATATGATAAAATATTACTGACCGAATGTAGTATGTTTATAATTTTATCCACATTAAATGTAATCGTAGACACTTAGTTTCAAAACAAAATTAAGTAAGTAGATATCTTTCCTTAGATTCTAATGGAATCGGCGAGCACTGACATGATGACAAGATTCAAGCGTCATCGCGAAACCTTACTACATTCCTACCTACCAGATAGCCAAAGAATAAGTTACAGTACTAAAGTAAGTTAATTCGTTGAATAGGAAAAGAAAGGCCAAACGCATCACAATAAAAAGTAACAAGAAGTTTAGTGTGGAGCTTATGGTTAGATTAATTAAAATTAATAAAAATAATTTTAATGAAGTTCTACTTACCGAAACATTTAACTCTTGCGATATCTGTAAAATGTTACGTCCTTCATAATAGAGAGCCAGTATTTGGTTCCGCTCGTCCCTCGTCAGATTTCGGTGCATGATGTAAACAATACCTAGATAGGTAACGCAGAAAACATAGTACCAAAACGTAAGGCACTCAAGAGTCCGGAAAACTAGATAGGGGTCAACGTTGAAGCAAGATGAATCAGACTCCGTAACGCGAAAAAAATGTCGTACCTATGTAAGAAAGCACAAATAACTGAGAAGCGTTAACAATGGGTGAGACACAGATTGCAACTAAAAAATCAATTGCAATTTCTTGTATTGTCTCCTGTTAAACAAATGTCTCTAATTGGCTTACCGGTATTAAGGGCGGGATTACAATTTTTAAGTTTGATAAACGATTTTGTTTGAAAAGTGTATCAGCGCTAACTTAGCCGATAGTACATTTGGCTACCAACTGATGAACGATATTGCTAAGGCGTTAATATTTGTTAGAATAGAATAGATAGGAAGCGTTTGCCATTTGTCTAGAGACACTGATATGAATAAACCACAAGTACTTTTACTTTGATCAAATCGCCCTTGTTTCCTTCGAGGGTGGAGTGAAGATTAATAATAATACGGGGTAAATAATAATTGTGTCAAAAAAAGTAATAAATGTGGACGAAACTAAGGTCTTACAGAATCTTGACACCTCTCAGTCAGTATTAGAGGCCAAAAGGGAAGGGCTTGAAGATATGTATTTATTTGTGGACTTACTTTTTAGGAATTTTTTTTATAATTTTGGAAGTCAAACAAGCAGACGGATTTCCTGATAGTAAGAAATTCACGCTGCCTAGAGACACCAAAGGTAGTACTGTTGCATTGCCAACCTTGTTACGCCGGGACGTTAGGCCTCGAGCAAAAGTAAGTTGACCAGCTACCTTATCCTGCGAACCGGAATAAGTCAACGGCAAGCGCTAACGTTATGGCGGCAGATTAAGGCGGTGGTATGAATCAGGTCGAGTCGCTGCGAAACTCTACCATTTAGATACTCTACCACTTTGTGACGTGACGGTAAGCCTATGCTAGCCTTTTACGAGCGGTCTAGCACAGGAAGGCAGATTGTCTATTCGGCAAAGAAGCCCGGCCCACCACGGGGGTTTGCTCGTTTGACCTACACATCAATACATATTTTTACACCAAAACTGTTGCTAAGCAAGAATTTTGTTCAAACTTTCATAATAAAAAGATAATCTATACCTGCTTAGGCGTAAGTAGCACAGTATAGACGTACATATTGGATCTAATGTCTAGATGAATTGTAGACCAGTCTAGATTAGTACCAGAGCCTCACCAATACCTGCAGTCAAGGCGTCAACGATGACTCTTGATTGCAACGCATAATTATTATAGATAGATAGATAACTTTCTATACATAAAAAAATATTAATGGTGTTCATAAATACGAGGGTGCATCCAAAAGTTTGTGGCCTAACTAAGTCTAAGTGTCATATTGATTTATTGTGCGCAGTTTCATTCCGATACTGCACAATATCAATTTTCTGTGATTATTTCTTGGAAACAATCTGACGCAATTTTCAATAATGGAGAAAATTTAACACCGTGCAGTCATTAAGTACCTCAATAAAAAAGGCCTATCACCAAAAGACATCCATCAAGATATGGTGAGCAATTTGGAGGAGTCTGCTCCATCGTAATCCAGTGTCAAAAAGTGGGTAGCTGAGTTTAAGCGCGGTCGTGAGAGCATTAAAGATGATCCTAGGAGTGGAAGGCCTACATCCTCTACCACGAAAGAAAACATCAATAAAATTTGTGATCTCGTACTGGGTGACCGACGTTTGACCATTGGTAAGATAGCTAAAATAACAAACATTAGTTATGGCCGGGTGCAACACATAATAACGGAAGAGTTGGGGTTCCATAAGGTTTCTGCTCGCTGGGTCCCGAGGTTGCTTTCAGCTGAACAATTGAGACTGATCCCGAGGACTTTTTGTCTAGATTTGTTACCACGGATGGGAGCTGGGTTCACCACCATACTCCTGAATCAAAGCCACAATCCAAACAGTGAAAAAGATCAGACTCTCCTACACCGAAAAAGGCTAAGGTCGTTTTGTCGACTAACAAAGTCATGGCTTCTGTTTTTTGGATGCGAAGGGCATTATTTTTGTAGATTATTTAAAGGTTTAAGGTCAAACTATAAATTCTAGTTATTATTGTAACCTTTTACGAAGACTCCAGGAAGAAATAAAGGCCGGAAATGTTGCGTAAGAAAGTTTTGTTTCATCAAGACAATGCACGTGTTCACACACTTCGGTTGAAACAATGTCTGTAATCTATGATTGTGGCTACGAATTACTGCCCCACCCACCTTTTTCGCCGGATTTAGCCCCCTCAGATTATCATTTATTTCCAAATTTAAAAACACACTTGGGTGGCTCGAAATTTTCGAACAAAGATGAGGTGATAGTCGCAGTAAACGACTATTTCGCCGACCTTCCGGAATCTTTTTTTTTTTCGAGGGGATAAACAAGTTGCAGGTCAGGTGGAAGAAGTGTGTTGAGCTAGATGGAGACTATGTCGAAAAATAAAAATAAATTTAGACCCACTTTTCTTTGATTTTCTTGGTCGGGCTTAGAACTTTTGGATCCACCCTCGTACATATCTTCATGGTCATTTGAAACTTGTTTTCTTTGTAGCCCGTTAGCGAACTTCGGCTCGAGTTAGATATGAATTTAATCAAACTGTCATATTAAAAAGATAATCTATACCTGCTTAGGCGTAAGTAGCACAGTATAGACATACATGTTGGATCTAATGACTAGATGAATTGTAGACCAGTCTAGATTAATACCAGAGCCTTAGCCTTGTAGCCTTAACCTGTAGTCAAGGCGTCACCGATGACTCTTGATTGCAACGCGTAATTATTATAGATAGATAGATAACTTTCTATACATAAAATAATATTAATGGTGTTCATACATACATACATATCTTAATGGTCATTTGAAACTTGTTTTCTTTGTAGCCCGTAAGCGAACTTCGAGTCGAGTTAGATTTGATATGCCCAAAAAAAATTTCAGTACTAATCCCCGGGTGTCTTTATTGCACGATGTATTTACTTACATACCACTAGGTCAAGTCTCATAAAGAATCGAGTGCCAAATGTCACGAGCCTTGCACACCACCTTTCCCCAAATTAATTACTCTCTCATAAAAACACGTTAGTTTCAGAGACTTTTGACACCACCCTATTTTTTCTTCAAGATTGTTCAAGATAAAGATAAAGTTCAAGATTGTTACAGTTCAAAACAAAATAAAACAAAATTTTCTTAATAAGTTTATTTCTTTAAACAATACCGCTAAATCCAGGATGTTTTTTCCAGTGTCTTTGTAAACTCATCATCGTTTTATATGCTTTATTACAAACACCGCACACAAAGTCTTTACTCTGTTTATGAACAATTGAATGCTGCGTTAACTGGTACTTCATCGAGAATTTCTTACCACATTCTTCACATTCATGACTTCTCTTGTTACCATGTTCTCGTCTTTTGTGATTTACGAAGGATGGCTTCCAAGTAAAACGCTCCCCACAAATCTCACAAGTGAACACCTCAACCATTCCTTGATGAAATTCAATAACATGCAAATGTCTATCGTAAGGCTTTTCAAAAACCTCACTACAGTATGAACAATCAAGAGCCATATCTCTTTTATGCGCAAAATTTGTGTGTCTCGCTCTAGACTCTGGTAATAAATATGTCCTTTCACAATACAAACAAGGATAGTAATTGGTAGAGTGTGCATTCTTGATGTGGGAATCCAAACGAACTGACGCAAAGAATGGATCTCCGCAGGCATAACAAATATAATTACAAAAATGGTTATTCATATGAATATTTAACTCGTAAAATATATGGAAATTTTCCAAACACAATACACATTTCAAATCCTCAGCCAGGCAATACGGAATAATTCTTGAGTACGCCTCATTAAATTCCAAATCGTGAGCTTCAGCTAAATGCTTGAACAGACTATTCCAATCAGGAATTTCAGAATTGCAAGATGTACATTTCAAGTTTTTTACATCGAGTTTCAAAACCTCATTGTTGTATGGCGGCCGCATGAAGAATTCAACATTTCGAATGCGTTCACGTGAATGGCTCTCATGTGTGTGTGTTCTAAGTAGCTCAGGGTCTTCGAAATGTTCACCTTCAAATGAACAATAGGCACAGTAAAATTTGACTTGTTTCTTTATCGAAGTCTTCGTTTTGAAAGGTGTAGCATTAGTGTAAGTCAACACAGCTCGTATTTCTTCTACGAATTTAATAAAACGTTCTTGGTTCTCGTCTGAAATAGAAATTTTACACCTGTTTGAATTGGGATTAAACGGATTCAATGGATTTTAAGTTAAAGACTAGTGTTCGCCCGTTGGTCGAAATTCGACCATAATAAATTTTAATATCTTGTTGATAAGAACGCTATCTTCATTTCTCAAGACCTACTACTACCTACTTTCCAAACTTTTTAGTGCGCCATCTGCGATCTCTTATCGTCATCATCAATATATTTGTTTGTGCGTGTTAAATGCGTGATAGTGTGGGTAGTGTTTTATTTATTGATTTAATGTACTTTACAAACATTATTATTAAAAAATGTTAGCGTACTGCACTTCTCCTACACATAAACTTCAAGTGTGCCAAATTTTATGCTCCTCCGTCCGCGCAATATTCACGTATTAATATATAAATTTTAGTTAGTAAGAATTTATCTCGGTTAATTGTGAGTAGCATTAAGACATACCTTTACCGTCTCATTCATAAATATGGAGTAAAGTAGAAGCAAAATTAAATTGATACTGTAGTCTGTATCACATTGTAATAAAAACTGTAATACCCAGGTCGAACCTTGGAAGTACTCCATGTCTTTTAATCAGGCGGATAGGGTTTGACAGATAAACCAGAAAATACTTTTACTGTACGAATCTGTTACATTTAGTATTCACCGCAGGTTTCACTAATCTAAACATAGTATCTTCACGCCCATATCGAACAGGTAGGCAGTCACAACCAGAGCAACCACGTTGTTTTAAAAAAATGCATTTAAGAATTTTATATTGATGCCATATGAAACGAAGCCGCTCATTCTATACTTCGTTTACTCCCTTACCATCTTGACCTAAATCCCATTAAAATGGCTTGGTAAATAAAGGGACATGTATGTCGCCAGCAAAAACGTTACCTGGAACCTCACACATATAACTGAGCTAGTCAATGAAAAAGTGAATCTGATGAGAATAACTGAATGGGGGATGTTATGTAAAAAGGTAAGAGAAATAGAGGCTGATTTTTGTAGAAGCGACCATGTGATTGACATGATGATAGAGACGTTTATTATTCCGGTAAGGAATGGTGATTCTGAGTCAAATGCAGACGACAGATAAAGTGACGATAGCAGTGACGATGATATGGCAACAACACGCATCAATACTGCCTTCTCATCGGGTTTTCACGTCACCCAAGATGACTTAATGGACGGAGTTTCAATTTTGCAATTTTTTTACACTTGTTTGTAAACTTTCGAGTTGTAGTTACAATGAACGGTCGTGGTGATTTTTCATGGATTCCCTGATGCCAATCTGAGGTATAAAACTCCTGTGTAAGTAAGTTTACCGGCTACCCTACCCTCCAAACCGGAAGACAGCAGTAGCAAACACTGCCGCTAGGTAGGGCGGCGGTACCAATCCGAATTTGCAAGACTCTACCACTTAGTCAATTAATAAGTACATTAATAATAAACTAAAGTACATTAATAATAAGTACATTAATTAATAATAAACTTTTTTCTTTAAATCATTGTATGTTTTATTGTTTGTTATATTTTCCACATCAGCCTAAGCCTAGTGCTACTCGATTTGGAAATAATAAACGTTCCTATGAGAACATTGGCCTCAAAGCTATGTTTTTTTTTTATTTTTTGTTTGTAGATTATTGATTATTGTGGATGTTAATTATTTTAGTATCAAGAAATATTCGAAGTTTCGGATAATTCGAAAAATTATAGGCCTCCAACTCAAGGAGTGTACTCATACGGAATCACAACCCCTCCACTATCTTGCAGCGTTCTTTTTACGTCACGCGACTTGTAACTGCTGGTTATAGATAGATGGAATACTGAGACCGGCCGTAACAGCTTACTGGTAGTAATGCTACTTACTTTTAAAGTTTTTGCTTATCACTTGACTTTGACTGGTAATCAAAAGTTATCGTCGTTGTTAATTCTTATTAACATACGTTGTTGTTAAAGAATGGTTATGTTAATGTCTAGTGCTGTTAGTGATGACGAAGAAGGTGTGATAAATACAGAAATGAGTGATGTAACTATTTGAAGAAAGCCCAGCTTACGCCCGTGTCAAGCATTACAGTCAATTTACCAAATCCGCATTTATCTATAGATTAACACTTAGTAAATCATGTGTCAATAACTTGTTGATGGAAATATCTCTAGCCTTAAAAGTAATACTATCCTTTATTAAGATAAGGAATTATATTTAATAGGATCGTTTGCCTTTTGTTTGACATCAAAAATATAACGTGCAGTTTTTTTTATTTTTTTCTTTGTGATTCCCGGACCAATGGAACATGGTCACTTCAACAATTACTACTAACTTTAAGATTTTGTGCTATCGGAAGTATGCTTTTGTCTGTACTTGATTTTATAGGTGTATCAAAAGCTTCAGTCCAGTGGCATTGTTAGATATGTATCGCGTACTCTATAGCTGACATATATCACCAATACGTTATAACATTAGAAAACACGCAAAATGGATTCCATGAAATTGCAGGATTTCCACGAGTTATTGTTGCAATAGATTGCACACATATTCCAATACGATCACCTGGCTATTTCATGAGATTATTATAAGATAACGGACAACATCAGTGACAATCTGCTCCATACAAATTTTCTACGTTAAATTATTTGCAGTAAACTGTTTATTAAAACGCTTGTTTAATAAGGTGCATAAGTGATTGGTTTAAATAATATTGTAATAATTTAGTGACAATAACTTCTGCTAGATGATACTAAAATTTTTTTAGGATTAAGAACGGTACCAAACTAAACCTGTCGCTTTTTGTTATTTATTTATTTAGCATGCTGTGTTTACATCTCGAAGAGGTCAGCTTAGAAAATGTTTATTTCATAAGGATTAGTTTAATATGTATTATAAAAGTTGTATCTCAGTTTTGTAGACCTAATAAACAAACAAAAAGTAAGATTGTGATTTGTATTGTTATTAAAATTTGTTTTGTCATTTCATTTATTTTTTCATACAGGAGCAAGAAAACACAGAAGCAGAAAAGGCATATTTTCTGTTAATGTTCAAGGAGCATATAATGCTGAACTGTATGTTGTAGCTTGTTGGCCTAGGTCAACACATGTTTCTAATATATTCAACAAATCACAGCTTAAAAGTATGTAGATATTACTGTATATTACATACATACAAACGTACATACATACATATATACATACATATCTTCACGGCAAGTCCTTTACGTCATAATCTCGATTGTAGTATTTAAAATCATAAAATAAAAAAATAACAGATTTCAATTCTGTTTGGAAAGGAAAGGTTTAAGAAAGGTCTAACAATTTATTATCAAGAAGTAATAATACCACATTAATACGTGTCCAAACCGTAACTACAGACTGCTTCATGAAATAAAACGTTTTTTTTTTTTGCAACATTATTCACAAAAACATTTTGTTTCTCAAAATAAAAATGCTGCCCATTTTATTACAAAAAAGTTGGCACTTTGTTACACAATGTGATATGGCAATCTGTGATCGATTAATTGAAGAATAAATTTAGGTAAAACAATAACAGGTAAGTAAAACAAGTAACAAAGAGGTAGCGTTAATCACGTAAAATGGCGTACAGTTAAAACTTTCACAAATGTTTATGACAAACATAAACACATGCTACGTTTTCCCCCACACTAAACTTAGAAGCATCAAAACAATTTGAAAATAAGGATGGATTAGATGAGACCGAAAATTTACTAACAGCTATTAAAGATATACCAATCAATACATTTCAAGCACAACACAATTGCTGCTGAATCTTTAAAGAACGCTCAGGATCACCACACAAAACCTATGGGGCTTAGTCAGTCCTGTCTAGTGTGTACCGGATGGAATTCTGTCCAATGTCGGACCGTTAGACCACAGAGGCGATTCATAAAAAAACTTATAAATATATTAGTTACAGCCAGTAAAATTTTAACAATCTTATTATGTCCGACTGAAATATAATACAATGCAAAATTCAACTGACATTGGTGACTTTTATTGTGGATAGCTGAAAAAAGGATTTGGAAATGTCGAGTAAGTTCATTTATTAGCTGCTGCAAGAATCTTAGATGCTAGATTAAAAAAAAAAACATTTCATTGACTATGACGCCTATTCTCAAGCGACAAATGAAATAAACACTTCAATTTTGGATATTTAATGGAAACATCTTTCACAAAATGATAATGAAGGTAATTAATAGAAGGGACTTATATAGGAAGGAAATAGTGCACTTGCACAGGAAAGTAAAAGCTGAAACGAAGAATTTAAGAATTATCACTGGCAGTTGTACACCTGAAGTATGATCCTATACTTTTCTAGCAAGAACAAAAAAAAACTCTATTTATCACCATGTTTGGTCAGATGTGAAACCCAGACAAAACATCAAAGACCGCTACATAGCCCAAAAGTGACAGTGTGGTGTGCTCTTTCGGTCCATGGAATAATCGGGCTATATTTTTTTGAAAATGCGACAGGTGCTGCGATAACTGTTTCTGGCGAGGCGTATCGACAAATGATATCCAATTGTTTTATACCCCAACTTCAAGAGCATCCAGCTCACAGCACAAGAACATGGTTTCAGCAGGATGGAGCCACTTGCCATACTGCAAGAGCCACTTTGGACCAACTTCGTGAATTGTTTCCTCAAAAATTGATATCCCGCTTTGGTGATATCGCGTGGCCTCCGCGATCACCAGATTTGACCCCCATGGACTATTTCCAATGGACTATTACCTTAAAAGCAAAGTTTACGTCAATAATCCGAGGAATATCGCTGAGCTAAAACAAAATATCCAACATGAAATACGCGATATCGAGCCGGCTACGCTTACGTTATGCAAAATGCGATGAATCGGTTCCGTGAGTGCATGTACGAAATGGAAGACATCTGGAAGATGTAATCTATAAAAAATAAAATCCGCATTACAGTCCAATAATTTTCAATAAAAAGGTTTTCACAAAAGTATGCCACTTGACTTTTATTTCATTTCAAAATCCTAACTTTTCCGTGAGACACACTGTATAAGTATCGTGAGATCGCCTGTTCAATTTGCGGAAACATCGCAAGTGATGAGCGGAACCGCTTGGATCCCAATAGACTTGACAAACTGTTGTTTTAATAAGCTTAAATATTTAGCATTAGAAACAATAAGTTATATTATTTTTTTAACTTTTCAACATAAAATACATTTTAAAATTAATGTCTTGTTTTAAAGCTTATCTGACACATTAATTAAGATTTAAAACGCAAAGTTGAAAAAAAAAAATATTTTTAGGAATCTTTTAGTTACATTTTTTTAGAATTTTCTTCTCTTTTAGAACTCAAACCGATTTTAAAATAGAGCTTTTGCGGAAAGAATCTCCATCCATCAACATGATATGCGGTGTCTCATTTGCTTGTTCGTATATTTCAAAATCAGTTTAGTCTGCTCAATTGCTATTCGTGCTGTATAGACGCTCTTTCTATGATTACGTTAACCGACTACTGCTGCTTTTTTCGGGATTTGGCTAGTGAACTGGATTTTGTGATTGATCGCTTTTCCGCCAACTTGCCTTGAACCAAACAGAACATTGCTCCCAAGCTAGTTCATGTTAAAACTACAAAAAGTTTGTAAATATATAGTGATATATTTTTGTTTTTACTATTTCTAGCTCACTATGCCGATGGAAAAGAAGTAAGCACAACTTTAAAAATACAGTCGAGGTCCTATCATTTTTTGATGACTTATTTGATGGTTATACGGCTCTGGGTTTTACAAGAACTCAAAAGGAAAATCCTTGCGGCAAAATGTCACCGCAATCTCAGAGCATCATCAGTTTTAGAACAAAGCAATTATTAAATTTAAAAAAATAAAATTCATAGACAGGCAAGGCAAGAAAACATCTGTCCCTACATTACGAAAGGGAATGACTACCCTTCAAAGTTACAAAAAGGTGTGGCATTTTTTTAAGGATAAAAAATTAAAGTATGCGCGCGCGTAAATTAAATTCTGATCCAAAAGAAAACTTTTTTCGGCAGGAGAGAGAAAATCCATCTCAGTTACAACAAGCAATACACATCGAAGTTGAAAATAAAGTAGCCCCCGGCAGGTAAATTATAATTTGATCTTGTACTTTTTTGTTTATTTTTTGTTTGGTATCAGCCTTACATTGTTTTGTAACAATGTTTTTATTTGATAAGATTCAATAATATTGAGCTAAAATATTTACATAACTATACGGTTGTTTCAGGTAACTTCAGCAGACTCAAGAGAGTTGCAATGCATAATATGCAGCAAAATATTGAGCAGCAGGTAGAACTAGACTCCTAGCTAGAGCCAAATCCAGAGCCAGAGCCTGAGCTTCAACGCCAAGATGCTAGAAGCTCTCCACCCATCATCCCAGGGTGATTACTTTATCGCAGTATAGACGAGCTGCAAATAATGCAACTCTTGTGTTTTTTCTGGTTGCCAGAACAGAGATTTACACAGAATTTCTAACCCTTTAAGAGCGACAACTCTTAGAGATATAAATATTACTTACCTATAAATGCTCGTATTTGTTTAGAACATACATTTAGTACTGATTGGGTTATTTTCTTCAATTCACATAATAGTTTTAGCACATTTACGGCTGAGCATCTCGAACTTGCTTTTTCTTTTATAAATGCTTTTAATGCCTTATAGGAATTTTCAAGCATGGAAAGTATTAAAAGAACTGAACATTTATTTCATTATTCGCTAGGAATAAATAAACAGCAATTTGAACTTTTATTACATGAAATACCACGTATAATAAAAACCAAATTTGGGTTTAGGTGCTATTCTAATGAACATGAGAACTGGTGACTCTGATGACCGGTTATCCCAATTATTAATGGTTCTAAGACGAACATTAGAACGATTGATGGATAAGGTAAGGGAAATATTAGTACAGGATATTATAACAAGATACCTGGAACTTCAACATGTATCCCGTGAACAATTGTTACAACACAATTTAATGATTCCAAATGTAATTAATAACCAAAACAATGAAAATACAATAATTATATGTGATGGCACTTATATAAACAAAAGTTCAAACTATATATTCCATAAGGATACTTGATCCTTACATAAGTATAAAAACTTGTTAAAACCTTTTTTGCTAGACATGACCGCTACACTGTAGACTGCTTTGGCCCATACAAAGCTACCACATCTGATGCAGATATAATAAAGTCTCTTTTCATAGATGAAACCTCTTCTCTCAGACAATAAATAACAATATAACGATATTTTTATTCTGGACAGGGGATTTAGAGATTCCATTAGTTTGTTAGAGGCCTGCAACTAAAAACCATATATGCCAGAATCCCTGCTTGAGGTTTAACATCAACTTACCACACAACAAGCTAATAGAAGTCGTTGTGTTACAATATGTCGTTGGGTAGTGAAAGTTGTTAATGGGTACTTCAAGCGAGACTTTCAAATATTTCGGCAAGTTTTTATTACGTGCAATAAAACTGTTCCTAATATGATGCAAATATTCTCCATAGCTGCGGGCTTTTTAAATAAATTCGGTGTTCATTTAAAATACCGGAAAGATGCTGAACAAATCATAAAATATGTGATTAGGGAACGGTTTCAATTAAGTAATAATTTGTCAGATTTTATAAATAGTGTGAATACGAATAGACGAACATCGGATTTCAATAGTATAACAGCTCATTCGGAATTCGGAAATAAGTGGTTGAATATTTAGCATTTTTTCAGCTCGTAATGTATAACGTACAAATTGTAAGCATCAAGCCGCACGGCTGCCGCTGCGAGCGCCGCTCAGTAGGTAGGTACTTACCTAGACATTATGCGGTCGAATGATACGCAACGTAGAAAATTATACTCCTACATTATCAAGTACTCGTTCAATCTAAACAGAATCTTTTCATAGGGCAAAAAAAAATACTTATTTAAACACAAGTTTGACAGAAATGGATTTTGATATGTAAAATGTACCTAGATAACATAATTAGCCTAGATAAACGGTTTAAAATAATGCACATACCTGCTTCAATCTCGATTGCTTCGTAAAAGAAAAGGTTCAAAATAACCCCCACCAACTTGCTCACAGAGTCGTGCACGACGAAGCGTTTCTGAGTGGAGCCGAGACATTAACGACGGATCTTGTTCACACGCCAAACGCAATTCCGTAAAAGCATTATGAATAATGGCACGCATATCTTCCGCAGTAGGGCACTCACCAACAAACACTTTGTCTTTGATGTAGCCCCAAAGAAAAAAATCCAGCGGGGTCAAATCTGGCGAACGTGCTGGCCAAGGTTGTGGACCGAACCGACCTATCCATCGTTCTCCAAACGCCTCGTTAAGCCATTGCCGTACACTAAGAGACACATGTGGAGGAGCACCGTCATGTTGATACCAAGCATCCCGCAATTGCGCCAAAGGTTCTAAAGGTTCTTCTAGCATTTCTTCTAAACTCGTTTC
>NJDD01001926.1:9424-29872 GCA_002245505.1 Calephelis nemesis
CCGGTGTTGATCTTCATGAGGCCCTGGGTTTGATCCCGGGTCGGGCAATCAATTTTCTAATAAAAACAAGATTGCCCGGGAATAGATATGTGCCCAGTTGACGATAGTTTTGCCACCTATAACATTGTGGGACTTAGTGTCTTCGGCTAGTCTTGCGTCCCCCGTTGTAATTTGCCTACCTTTGGGGGGTGCAGATGTGAAGATATCTTTTTGTATAATTTGAGACGTGGGTCACGTCGGGGGTGGAAGGTAAGTTTGTAAAGATAGTTTTATCCACACAAAATGGTCTTTTAAGTTAAAGACAGAAATCGTTATCTCCGAATGCCTCTTGAGATTACGTTAAAAATGTATTATTTGATATTGGCCTATAAAAATTATGAATGTTTTGGGAATTATTGTAGTCGCCTCTGTGGTCTAGCGGTTCGCCATCGGACTTGACTTCTTGAGGTCCCGAGTTCGATTCCGGAGTCGGGTAACAAAAAAAATAGAAATTGTAATAAAATTAACGTTGCCCGGGACTGGATATGTGCCCAGTGGACGATAGGCTTGCCATCTTACATTGTTGGACTTAGTGCCTTAGGCTGGTCGTGGGTGCCTCTGCCTAATCCTTCATGGACATGAACGTAAATTTTTTTTTTGTATGACATTGGAAGGCAAACAAGCAGACGGATTTCCTGATGGTAAGAAATTCCCGCCGCCTAGAGACACCAAAGGTGGTAATGGTGCGTTGCCAACCACAAGCCGGGATGTTAGGCCTCGAGCAAAAGTAAGTTTACCGGCTACCTTACCCTCCGAACCGGAACACGTCATGACGTTATGGCGGCAGGAATAGGTAAGGCGGTGGTACCAATCCGGGTGAGTCGCTGCGAAACTCTACCACCTAGTCAGATGTCACGGTGTTAGTGACGGCAAGCCTATGCTCGCCTTTTACGAGCTGCCTGGCACAGGAAGGCAGATGGTCTATTCTACAAAGGAGCCCGGACCAACACGGGGGAAAATATTTATATATGGGAATATATTTATATTCTGATATGTATCTTACATAGCATATTGAAGAACATAATATGACAATTCGTAATATTATCATTAAACGGAAGTGCGGTTATTGCACGGTGAGCCGTCGCCGAGCTATTTGGGGCTGCGCGTGCGCAGGTGCTGGGTAACGGCATCAGGGCCAAGTTCACGCTTTCAACGTATTTCGTAATACTAGTATTGTCATAAGGTAACTCTTAACTAGATTTTTCCAACAAATTCAACTATTTTTCGCTAATTTTAGTATATACAGAGGCAATATAGTATAAGTGAAAACTTAGAAAACGCCGAAACTCACCTTATCTTATTTTAAGAATGTGTTAGGTATTTATTGTCTAAACTTTCAGACTAGTATTGAATGAAGAAGTATTGAAAATTAAGCATTCTATAAATCCCGAGGAACGAGTTCTTAAAAAAATATACAATTACATGTAGAGGTTAAATCAAAAAATTCTTGAAACAATATAAAAAAAGAAAAATTAAAAAAAAACTTTTCTACATAATTTTTCTCTAATGCAATACATTTAAAATAAGGCGTTTGTATCTTACTTATTCCTTGCGAAAAAAAAAAACTTGACTCTCGAAATACTCCATTATCCGGGTCATTACCGTGGAATTTCGTTCTACAAATTTCCTCCTTTTATTTTTGGAATAAATTACTAACACTAAGGTCTAAGTCCGAGAAAATATGGTGGATGGTCAAGGAGAATAAAACCAATAGCCTACATGTTTTTCAAGCTCAGATATTTTGTCACAGCACGTAACTCGCTTTTATCAACAGTTTTGAGTTTTCAGCAAATCGCAATATTAATGCAAACTGACAAAAACAAGTCACAATTTGCATTAATCACATATCTGTGGCATTAATATTGTTTACACTATTTTATTTCAATATCGAACTTCTACCAAAAAGATTTTACATACATGCACTTCTAAAAACTTTTTGATTCATCCTCGTATATTGCATGTTCATTCGCATATATTACCAAATTCCCGATAATTTTAAATCGCTTTGCATAATTCTGTGCTTATCCCAACGTTATTGTATGGAAGCGAGAGTTGGGTATGTCAGAAAGATCATGAAAGTAGGATAAATGCGGTCGAAATGAGAGCACTACGGAAAATCTGTGGTGTAACGCTCGCTGACCGCATTCGTAACAGTGAGATCCGAGGAAGAGTGGGATCGAAAGAAAGTGTTGGTGTTAAAATGCGAAAGGGCATGCTCCGCTGGTTCGGGCATGTGGAAAGAATGACAGATGAAAGATTGACAAAGCAGATATACAATGCGAATGTGGATGGATGTAGGTACCCGGGGAGACCAAGGCTGACATTTCACAATCAGATCAATCGGATATTATCCGAGGGTGGTGTCAAGAGTCTCCGAAACCGGCGTGTTTGTATGAAAAGGGTAATGAATGTGAAGGAAGCAAGACAGGTTTGTCAGGATCGTGAGGTCTGGCACTCGATACTCTCTGCCTACCCCGTAAGGGACTTGGCGTGAAGATATGTATGTATGTAATTTTAAATCGCTTCACATAAACAAAAATTAAAGGTCTTAGAGCACTTGCTTTTAGAAAAAACAAATCAGTATCAATTATTTTTTTGCTGAAAATATTTGTTGCTAGCTGTTCCGGCGAATTAATCCACCCGTTCAGTTTGTATATGGGAAAAATTAAAATTTTGTTAAATAAATAACCTAAAAATAATAATAATAAAAAAATACGTAAAAAATACTAAAAATACAATAAAAACTCATACCAATGACATATCACAAAATAATATAAATAAAATTAATAAATTTAAATAAATAATAAAAACCTGAGAGTCACAATTTGTTATGTAAGTGTTAAGTAAAATTTTTTCAACCGTTTTTTTGAAGATAGGCAGGGAAGGAACCTACTTCTACCTTAAGAGGGAGTGAATTCCATAATTTGACGGAACGAAAATTCTTGTAAATATAAAAATGTTAAAATATTAAAATTTGTGAATAAGAATATATTTATTTCACACATACCATAACAAAGGTACTAAAAACCACCGGATCGTAACGGGGCCACTTACTGAGAAGATTCGGACTTGTTTTTTTTTTTTGTGAATCTAATTTAAAAAAATATATTATTACAATCTATATTATGTAGAGATTGGTATGAGAAGCAATTATTCCCTAGCATCTTTGTCTTCTAAATATTCTGGTATCTTATAATAATCTTTATCACAATTTAAATTTAAATTTAATAAATAGTAAGTCTTTAATGGTAAAATGGTAAATAACTTATATATGTAATAACTTGTGTACTAATCTATTCCGCAAATACATAACTTTCATTTCATTTTATGCTATGATAATTTTTTTTAAATGTAGTGCGTTTCGTAATTTCAAGAATTATAAGTGAAAATTCTAACTATTTTGATTAATTATTATTTAATCTATCTCTATACTGTACCAGGTGAAAAATGGTCGCTGGCCACCTTAAACGTAGGGATTTTATAGTTACGTCCACAGAACAAATACTAGGTATATACTTAGTAATGTTCCATCTTTGCGGGCGGGTAAACGCTAGGAGCGATACATAGGTATGTTACTGATATAATATACAGGGTAAGGGTATGACTAGCCAATTTTGAGGGAGGAGTGGGAATCGATAACACTTTCAATTGGAAAGTGATTATACGAAATAATAAAAAAACTAAAAAAAAGCAAATTATAATGGCATTGTTATAACTTTTTTTTTTTTTTGAATGACTAATTTGTTGCTAATCTCGCGATTTTATGCAACTTCACCGAGCTTAGTGGGCCGAGTAGAGTGCTCAGCCCGAGACATCATTATTTAAATGCATGGGGCTGTTACCTACAACGCCAGCACCAAGGGTTGTCTCCCGGGAGACCGTAAAAACGCCAACAACGTCATGCGCAAGCTGGTGACGTCATGACTCGTACTAGGTACGACGCAGCGTGATAAGAAGTAAAGTATCAACGCGGACTATTTTAAATGAATGTTCATAAATTTCTGTGGTCTAGCGGTTCAGATGTTGTACTTGACTCCATGAGGTCTCGGATTTGATTTCCGGTTCGGGAAACAAAAATTTGGTATTTCCAATTTTTAAATAAATAAAAATCCCGAGATTGGTTATGTTCCCGTATGGCGTTAGGCTTGCCACCTATCACATTGTGGTTAGTGTCTTCAGCTAGTTGTGCCTCTGCCTATATCTTCGGGGATGTGGGCGTAGGGATACTATTATGGTCATAAAGGTGAATACTACAATTTGGCAATTAATATCATTTTAGCCTTAACTCATTTGTATTAAAAACTAGCTGCGCCCCGCGGTTTCACCCGCGTAAGTCCCAATCCCGCGGGAACTCCGGGATAAAAAGTAGCCTATATGTTATTCTGGGTCTTCAGCTACCTACATACCAAATTTCATCGTAATCGGCTTTGTAGTTTTTGCGTGAAAGAGTAACAAACATCCATACATCCATACATACAAACTTTCGCATTTATAATATTAATAGGATAGGATTTGGCCGGTATTTTGAAAGTAACCCTGCATACTAGTCCCGCTTAAAAGCTAAATTTTAGCTTCGGAAGAGTTGTTAATAGTAAAGTTGCGTCTACTTTTTAGTAAGCATCTGCGCGAGCTGACGGTAACCACAACGAACAGCAATGTTGTTAAAATATAATTCACAGCCGCTTGGTTGAGGAGTTGTGTATGTATGTGTGTGTGTACTCTCAAGAAGCGTCCTCCGTTTGGTAACCATGTGTGTAGGCAGAGGTCACCGCATAACGCAACAACGTTGCTAAATAATATACGTTCAGTTACAACATACTTTACTATTATAGAATATCGAATAGGTCTAAGGTGAATAGGTTTAAGCTCAGAAAAACTTCAAAAAAAAACAACTTCAATATTACACCGTAAAAATACAAAAAAAATCCTAGATTACCCTGGGATTCTACATATAGATTTGGTGGCAATGGGACCACCTCGCACAGTGATTTTTTCGACCAAAAAAAGTGACCTCGTGAGTTTTATTCATAAAGCGATCGGCTATTTTATTTGAAATGTAAGAGTAAAACTCCCAGATCTCAATATCAAATGGTTTTTATAGAAACACAATTTGAAGATCATTTGACCTTTGTCATAAAATAATGAAAAATGTTATTTTGAAAAAAGTACATAACGCATAGCAAATTACAACAATAACAGGAGGATAGAGTCATTTTTAACCCATATTATTCCGGTATAATTTATAAAAAAACTTCATTGGTTACGATATTAACAACGGATTTTGCGATTTTTATTTTATTTTTTATTTTATTTCTAGGCTGAAGTAGAATGTCTGACTAATACAGGAAGGTTCTTTTAGCTTAGGAGCATCCCTCGTAAAAATCTGAGGTTCTAACTCTCCGGAAGTTTCGAGTAATGTCCGAGGTCAAAATTCAAAAATTAGGGTTGTCATAAAGGTTACCTTGTAAGGTTACGACAGATGATTATTTTTTATTATGTTATGCTTTCAAAGGTCAATAAAACATTATTTTAAAGTGAAATTATATCAAAACAAATGAAAAATGCGGAAGATGAGTGTCCGGAAACTACCACAATATGGTGTACGAAATTTTTAAAATAAAACAAATTAACAGTTATTTCTATTTTTTTATGATATTGGAAGGCAAACAAGCAGACGGATTTACTGATGGCAAAAAATTCCCGCCGCCTAGAGACACCACGTACTTTATCTATTAATTATTACATGATGCTAAAACTTTGGACCTCTTTTTGCGAAAATTGCGTGGACGCAGGAGCATAAAATTTGGCACACTTTTAGTTTATGTGTAGGAGAAGTGCAGAACGCTGATATTTTTCAATAGTAATGCTTATAAAGTACATCAAATCAATAAATAAAACATTACCCACACTACTTTGCATTTGACACAAACAAATATATTGATGATAACGATAAAAGATCATAGATGGCGCACGAAAAAAGTTTGGAAACAAAGTAGCAGTTCTTAAGAAATGAAGACATTAAATTTTATATAACAAGACATTAAAATTTATTATGGTCGAATTTCGACCAACGGCCGACCACTAGTTCTATTAATTTAATTATCGTAATTCGATCCCGTTCGACAAATGCAAACAAAGCCGAGGGCAATAAACAAGTATCAACAACTATCGTCTATCAATCGTGTCCTTTACGCTGTCGTGACGTCGCGATTATCTACCAAATCATTTTTTTCGCATAAACATTAGACGTCTCTGGTAAAACTTGTACACAGTAAAAAACTTGTAGTTTCGGTTAAAAAAAAACACTGAAAAGCGTCATGATTAAGCGTGCTCTTAGATCATCAATCGGATTAAAAAAATCCGTAATGCATTTGATATTTGATTCGTTGGAAGGATCCACCTAGTCAAAGACACTATGTAAGGGAAAACTTAATTTATGTTGGGTCAATAATAATTTTCAATGAAGCCTAAATTGGAAAAGGCTATATATACATACATACATACATACATATAAAAGAAGTATCTTCACGCCCATATCCCCGAAGACGTAGGCTGAAACACAACTAGGGCACCCACGACTAGCCGAAGGCACTAAGTCTTACAATGTGATAAGTGGCAAGTCTAACGCCAACCGGCACACATATAATTCCGGGCGACATTATTTTATTAGAAAATATTTATTTTCCAACGTTCTTTTGTAGCCTCCGACCCGGGAATCGAACCCGGGACCTCAAGGAGTCAAGTCCGATGCTGGACCGCTAGACCACAGACACGATATACTCACGCTAAGTCCCTTTAGGGGCAAAAAGTATAAGTGCCAAATGCAGACCTGCCTAAATTCAAACCGAAAAGCGAGGGGCAAGCGTACGCGCCTAACTCCACCTAGCAACCCCGAAGCTCCGATGCGATGTGTCCACTTTCAGGTCCGGGTGTTTATTAAATTTATTCTGGTATCTATTTAAATGAGTCTATGTATAAGAATGCATGTAATTTGTTAACTTTGGGGTTAGATTCAATTTGTGTAACTTGTCCAGTGATATTTATTATACATTTATTTATCATTGCACTGCAAATCACAGGACTTATTTAGGTTCTCTCATAAAGAACTTCTTTCTAGAACTCATTTCTGAAACTCATCTGCAATAGCCAGATTTGCCTCTATCTAGATCTTTGACAGTGTTGTGTCCTGGTCTAAAGACAAATTTTTAAAAGCTTTCGAAAACATCTTCACGCCCATATCCCCGAAGAGGTAGGCAGAGGCACATACAGGGCACCCACGACTAGCCGAAGACACTAAGTCCCACAATGTGATAGCTGACAAGCCTATCGCCAACTGAGCCCATTCCCAATCCCGAGCAACATTTTTTTTATTTGAAAATTGGAAAAAGCCAATTTTCTTTAAGTTGTCCGACCCCGGATTCCAACCCGGGACCTCATGCAGTCAAGTCCAACAACTCGACTCGGACTTGGTAGCATTAGGTAGCATGAATGTGAAAAATCACTTAAACTAACTAATTAAATAAATTATTATATTTTGTATATGCCTATAGCGAAAGCATACCACTGATTTTATATGGATAACTGAGCTTCTCATTGTCAAAAACAATTTAAAATAGATCCCAATATTTAAAAAAGAAATCTTTCCTCTATTGGAGCAGCCGTGGAAGGAAGTTGAGTCAGAATTCCACCAAAAGATTCAAAATAAGATTAGACAAAAGATCAGTTTTGCTAGAACATTTTCACAATTTTATTAGATTTTTATTATTGAAATTTTAGGCCAGTTACAAAGACTGTGGCTGCATCGCATTCTCCTAACTTTAGTATCACATTCTACTCTGGATGATGTACCCTATCACACATCACAATCCCTAGACCTTCTCCTCTGCTGCACTTTTAGCCTTTAGAATATTCATTTTGTTAATCTTTGACTTATTCATAATACATTACTGGAATTTGGTATGCACATTTTGCATATTTAAGTAGGTTTAGTGTCTGTTCTACCTTACTAACAAATCTATCCACTTGTTAAAAACATAGTATGTATACTAGAACAAATTGATAGATTTGTAAACACTTTTTGAAAACATAGTATACATCTATCCACTTTTGAAAAACATAGTATACATACTATATTTTTAAAGAGTGGATAGATTTGTTCATAAAACACAAGCGAAGAAAACAGAACTAAACTGAACTTAAGTTCAGTTGGCTTAGCCACACTTTCTTCATCAACAAAGCACAAATCTAAAGTCAAGAATGATAACTCTTATAGTAGCACAAAAGAAAAAAAACATACCTGGGAGCTGATACTGTAACCACCGCCACCAAGGAACTGCTAAAGAGCCGGTCAACCAGGCAGGTCTCCTGACCACTTCGGCTAGCATATATCTCTTCAATACTGTCATCGGAAGTAAGAGAATACAGGTGGTAGCCACTACTGCTGCCTGCTACTAATGATCTGTATGGCAAAATTAACATATCTTTCAATTTCATACAAATATTACGTATGTAATAAAAGGGGACCATTTTTAGCTAAGATTGAACTAATGTGAAGAAAGATTACCTACTGATGCTCTTCAGTTTTAGAAAAATTAAATCAAAGTTTATAGTCAAAATTACTGAAATGTAAAAAAGTGCAAGCTGCTGATTTTCATGAGTAAAACTTCAGTAGTATTTATAATATTCATTATAGCTTCATAGTTACAGAACCATCTGTATGTTTTATTTTAGGAGCATAGTTCCTTATTGCATTAAGTCGGATTGGAGTGATATTAAAAAAAGTGTAACAATAGTTTTTCTCTACACTTCCTGCTAGTACTTAAGCAAAGTGACATCCAATATGGTTTTTATTACTAGTTTTGATATAAGACTCTTCAAGAAATATGTCAACTTTTTCTAAGTAAACTGCAAAGTGCAACTTCCCCTGAACTAGTTATTCTGTCAAAACTATTAAAAAAAAGTTGGAGCAAAGATAAAAACCCCAGAGATGGATATAGTCTAATACTTAAACTGATCCTGAAGATACATATTATATAGCTTTAAAATACTAGCAACACATCAGGGAATTCAATATAATATTTAATTATTTTGTTGTAGATATTGTATTTTCAACTTCATTATACTTTATAACTTCTTTAAATCTTAAGTACTTGTTTGTTCACAATATCACCTGTTGCAGTTTATTAAAATCTCACAAAATTATGACACCTGACTGAAACTGTGTGAAGTTGTTAGCGACAAGTATTTGTGTAAAAAGTTAAGCTCTTTATAAAAGTTTATCACAATATTATGTAAAAGTACTAGGTTAAGAGGAAGTAATTTCTAAAACATATGCCATTTTAAAATGTTTAACATATTTTTATATAAAAGATGTCAATTACTTGTATTTGCAACTAGGTAGATAAAAACAAAGACATTCACAAATTTACCAATGCTACCACCCAAGGCATTCTATTCAAATGTTTATGATCATTTCTTGTCATCATAACAAATACCAGCTGATTAACGTCATTTTTGCTGTTTGTTTCAATGGTTACATCTGGGTTTAGTGGTTCTTTTAACCAGTAGAAAAACGTCATATTGCATCATTGTGAAACTACGTTTGTTACTAAAACAGAGTTAGACGTGACCCTGCGTATTACCTATCAGCTACACAGACCTTGAGCCTTGACGTTCGATACACAAATTACAGCTGGGATTGTGTGAATAAAGTTACGATTAAACTATTGTGTTAAACAAAGATAAATAGCTTAAGTTATGATGGGTCCAATAACAGGATAACTTACGTGCAATCTTGATTAAATTGTACAAATATTCCTCCTGCATTCGTTCCTTCTGTACTATGTCCTCCTCCCAAACTCATTGGAACGTTCGTAATAACAAGATGCTCTAAAACTAATGACTATATCGACAATCACTCACTATGACCTTTGTTATTGAGCACAAACAATCAGTCATTCGTAGTAAATATTACAGCTGTGTATTCGTCATAAGTATTTTTTTTGACACAAAGAACGACCTTGCACAAATACACACAAGTCCCCTCCCGCACTACTCGAAACAACATTCAACAATCAACATCAACAATTATTCCCATTTCTCAAAGCAATTTTATAGCTCCCACAAGTGTTTTCACTTACGAATTGTATTTACCCCACGAGCTGAATTTTTAGTATTGTCAATAATTACCTATATGTTTATGACATGCTTTTTACAATTATAATAAGTAACACTGTCCTAAATTAAGAAATGTTCTGTTCAATTAACATAATAAACAATCAATTAATTTCATCTTTTACTTAGGTATTCACTGTATACATAGTTACTAAATTTAAAATTATATAGTACCATGGAATGTATTAAGAATGTGTAGGGTAGGGAATGAGCTCCTCTTGGTCTAAACCTTGTCTTGGTGGGGGCTCAATATCATATCAGCTCAATTTTGACTAGATCCAGTGAAGGTAGACATGGGAGTTGGGACCCGGAGTCGGTACGGCTGCATCTAACCTACTTTATAGTAGGGTTAAAAGGTGTAGTTAGGGGTCGCTCTTTAGTTAGCATGGCGTCGCCCACCCGGAGGCAAATTTGATCCTGGAGGTCGCATATCTTTGGAGCAATAGAAGACCCGTAGAAATTCTGGGATCTTGTTGCCAAAATGTAGTGGTGAATGCTTAAGCAACCATTTATTTTTAATTTTTTGCAGCCAGTTTACAGCACGGTCATAAATAAAGTAACATCCCTAAAAAGTTTCACAAATTAATCTAACTCCGATGTAAGCAAGTTAAGTGTTTTTGATAAGAGTGTTGCTCAACGATACTTAAACATAGAAATACAAAATTTATACCAATATAGATTGAATAAACAACCAGATTAGGAATTACAGACAATAATTATGTTCATCACGCTAATGCCTGACACCGTCGGGATTTAAACCCGAGCCTTGCTTGAGTCTAAGGAAATAGGCATATAAGCAAAACCCTCGGCGTGTAAGCCAATGTGGCGGTCATCCTGTAGTTTTAACCGTTAACAGTCCTGGTATGTTTTAGCTGATTTCAACATGTCTGGTGATTACATACAGATCTTGGACTTTGACACGCACAGCTTCACATTAATTGGTAGTTGTAGTTAGTAATAGCCTGATGACAGTTTTTCCTTAAAAACGAAGTTATCGTTGATTACCGTGTGGTAGCTAATTGATTAATTATTGATGTTCGCCAACGAGCTATTAAAATTACAATGTGCAGTAATGTAAATTTGCAATTTAAAATGTTCAGTCAACAACTTGAATACAACGTTGTGACATAATATGACGAGTTACATCTGTTAGTATGTCATTTTAAAATTAAAAGAACGGTTTGTTCTTGTGTATATACTGGAATTCGGATATATATTTTTTTAGGATGATTGAAGTAAGAGGTAAATATCGCTATGTTAAAAGATTATCTAATTCTATGTACGCAAATTATTAATTTCTATTTCACGGATTTTTTTGGGTTCATTGGTAATCTTTAATAATTGCTATTATTGTACTATTATTGTATTTGATAAGCTTTATACTGTTTTGAAATGTTATAACATGTTAAACCATAATAGGTTTATTACTTTCAAAAAATGTACAAGTGTACCTACTTACTTTGAACAAAAACACATTCTATTCTATGCTGCAGTGCAATTTAGTTTTCAGTTTGAAAAATTAGATCATTTATTTTTGTTATTTATTTAGATAATTTAGATATTAATTTAATAATTTTTTTGCAATGGATGTGTATGGGAAAAATTTTGGTTTTGCAATTTTCGTATTAAAACTACTGTGATTTCGACTAAGCAAATACCAGCCGACGATAAATTTGCCACATGTCACATTGTGGGATTAAGTATATTCGGCTAATTGTAGATGCCTGTTCCTCTGTCTGCCCCGTAACACTTACTAATTTTGCAGTAACGTATTTTCTTAATACGCAATAATTAAATATTTATTTTAATACAGAAATCTAAAAATGTATTTATAATATATTTATTTAAATAACTAGATTTTTGTTTTTGTTATTCCAAGAGTTTTTCCTTCTTTCTTTAGTTTTGGCATTCGCGTTAGTATTTTGCAATTAGTCAAGTAGAAATTTATAATTTCTTCATGATTATTTCATTTGTGCACTTTCACTGAATAAAATTGTACAAAATGCCACCGAAATTGACTAATTACTCTAAATATAAACACGAAATTCAATAGTTATGAAAAAAAGAACTTGGACGATCTTTTCTTTCGATGGCGCCAAATCTCCATTGGTTTTATAATGTCATGTCAGCCGAATTTACCCTGGGTTTAAGTGCAGACTCAAAAAATGGAAACACTGCTTTACTACATGAGTCCATGGACTTTTATTTTCTTTCACCACCAACATTGTCTCAGCGCATGTTTTAAATCATAAGTTTCAATATAATATATTTTATTCTCTTTGATATATTTAGCATACTGGCATAGCATATTGGCAATAGGTTAGGCTTGCCACCTCGGGATTGGAAATTGCCCGGATGGCGATAGGCTTTCCACCTATCACATTGTGGGACTTAGTGTCTTCGGCAGTGGGTGCCCTGGTTGTGCCTCTGCCTACCTCTTCGTAGATATGGGCGTGAAGATACTTTACTTTTACTTTAGCATACAGTTGTAATATTTAGTAAGTATTTACATTATATTTGTTTCGGACGTAAGTACACAATGTACCTAGCATAAGGTTTTGGGGACAAATATGGATCGAAATTCTATTTTGGAATTTTAAATTCGAAAGGAATAATGCAACAGTTTGTAAATCATGTTATTACTAGTACAGTACTACAGTAGTAGTATTTAAGCGTATCCATGGGTTATATTAACAAGTTACAACTTAGAACAAAACATGTTCGTGAGAAATGATAGTGAAATCACAGAGTGAAATCACCTTAAATGTTCGCTGCATAGAATAATATATGGTTCGCTGTCACATAACTTAGTTGTCACATAAATTTAGTTAAAAATGAATCCCATTGGACTCGACATAAAACTACTTCACTTCTTTTCTCTTTTTAACAAATGTTGATATTACGTATTCCAAAAGAGATTACAATACTTTTGTCTATGCTCATTTTTGTGTCGAAGGTTTAAGAAAATACAAAAAATGACATTGATTATTAAACAAAAAATAATTTGTTCTAAATACACACGTGCCGATTTCTCAGTGTAAGTCATAAAAATCGGTTATAGATTTTGTTAACATTTTCTGAAAATGGCACGACACTATTTATGAATCGCAAAAAACTGACAACATTGCTGTTTGTTTGCTAATGTCAATTCAACTCAATTCAGAGGATTCAGACTCAGGCTTTATTTGGAGAGGTTATGTTGTTTTTTTGTAATTTAGTGTATAAATAATTTGGAGTTTAAAAATTATCTTTTGATGTTAATAAGCAACGTACTAAATTAGGCACGCTATTTAAATATGGGTCGAAAAATTCCAGCCAAGAAGCATAGAGGAGTAAAAGATCCGATTGAACAACAAGCACGTCGTTTACAAAGGTAAAATACAAAAGCTCGGTTAATAATTTTAGATGAAAACCTTTAAAAATTTGTAACAAAATCCAAGTCTAAATTACTACTCATTTAGAAATGTAGTTATAGTTTTTAGATATGGTTAAACTAACTTCTAAACCTGTCTCATCTATTCTAATCAAAATAATTCGTATCAATTATTCAATAAATGTTATTGAAAATGTCAAAGAATTAAAGGTATTATTATCTATTAATGTTCTGGAATGCCATACAAGCTAAATAAACATTGAAAACTATGTTATAAATGTAAAACTATGTTTAACAAAATATAGAAGTGAAGTAATTGCCAAAAAATGATTGCAAACAAATTGAAATTATTATAATTTTGTGTGGTAATCCGTAACATTAACTCAATCAATTGTAAACTTCAATATTTAAAAAAATATAAGTAGAAAAATATTCTTCCTTTTACAGTATTTGTACCTTTGTTTTATCTGACTTACTTAGGCTTACGGTATCTTCTTCTTTCATTTTAGTACAATCTTTGAAAGTGCACAAAGAGAAAAATTAAACCCAGATCTGTTTGTATTTCCAGTTTAAAAGGGAAAATAAATGCACCACCAAAGGATCCAGATGACCAGCCAGTACCTCAGTCTTTATTGAGATTGTTTGCTTTCCAGAATAAAACTAAGGATGACAAGAAAAACAAAAGTAATAAAAGAAAATCAATTCAAGGTTAGAGTTTTTCAACCTTTATATATGAGTTTCTGTTAATATGGCTCCACTTGACATTTGCCATACTTGAGAAGTTAAGAGTAAATTATTTAAAAGAGTATGCTAGGATGCTATGATTAACCCTTAGACTCCATTGACTCTTGTCATACTTGACAACCGTAAAGCGCGCAGTCACAGCAATTGTTCAGAAAATATACAGTTATTCGAAAACTAATAAATATTTTCAAATGATGTAAAAAGTAAAATATTATTTGATATATCTATTTAATTATTTAATTAACTTTCACTATAATAAATCATATTTAACTATAGTAATTTCTAGAAAAAAATGAACATAAAGTAAAAAGTGCTCTATTTATCTTTTACAAACTTTTACAAATGTTTTGCAATCTTTAAAGTATTCCTAAGCTCCTGAAAGAAATGGCTTATTGAGTTTCAGGTGATAAAACTTACATTTTAGGAAAAGAATATACATGTTCATATGTGGTTGTCGCCATACCGAGTACTAATTTGCACATACAATTTATCAACAATCTTTGGAGTCATATTAAAAGTGAATACATTTATTTCATGATTATATTTGTTGTGTACAAATTGCACACAAATACACATTTATTTCAATAACACAAATTTAAAAAACAATAATTAAAACAACAATCATAATAATTAGTTAAACTGGATACTCACATTCACGCACACACAGACACAAACACACACATTATCTCTCTCTCTCTCTCATACACACACACACATACACCCCCCCACACACACACCCACACACCCACACACACACACCCACACAAACACACTCATACACAAACAAACACACATAAATGTTTCATATACATACCAACACGCATGAATGCATGCAAATTGTGCATGTTACAAATTTAAATCAATCTATAATAACAAAATATCATAAGATTAATAATAAGTAATTAATACATTTTAAAAATATTGCTATCAAATTGTTTTTACCTAGTGTGTCACCTACCTTAATATCATCGTTGAGCTATGACAGAGCAGCGCTTCCTAACACAAATGCTTTGTTGCATTTAAAAGGAAACGCTACCCTCTATTAAAAATGTTAATGTATAAATTAGTATTGAATAAAGATTTTTTTGATTTTGAAAGACATAAACTATTGTATTTTTGTATTTACTGATTCATTTATAGTTTGTAAAAGTTCACTCATATACTGTAGTTAAAATTATAATTGCTTTTGCTTACCTTTACTCAAAAAAACATACAGAAAACAATTATTTTCGTTAGCACAAACACCACTTCCTACAGCCAAACATCTGCCGATACAAACAATGGGCGTACTGAGAAACAATAATAAAACGCCATTGTTATTATGCATCCAAATAAAAAAGGCATATTTTATTATATTTTTTCCTAACAAACTATCCACCCATATGGATGTAATAATCAATCTTTTCAAATTGGCAGTGTATGCGTTTCATACGCATTCCAAGTTTACGGTTGTTCAGAGACATGCATATACATTTATACGCATTCCGACTCTAAGTGTTAATTTATAATTTCTATTATATTACCTCAAACATCTCGAATCACTCTACTGGTTAACTGGTAGAGAATGCTGAATGGTCATTGAGTCACACAGGACATTAAGTTATCCATTGTAATATGCAATAAAAATAAATTCTTTAGTCACATTTCTTGAAGATTCTACCTTTTCTGTATAGTTTAATTACTAAATCAAACTTTATCTGATCTTTAAAATAATGTGATATGCAGCATGTTGCCAGATATTACCTAATTTGCCCTCTGTGATCTAGTGCGTTGGTGTTGACTACATGAGATCCAGGGTTTGATTCCCTGGTTTTGTAACTTAAAAAATATGGTTTTCAATTATCTAATAAAAACTATGTTGCCCAAAATTGGATGTTTTGGGTCTAAAGTATCTTGAGATAATCAAGGGTACCCCGGTTATTTGCCTACCTCTTTGAGAATATGAGCTCATGCCCTACCTAATTTTGTAATTTTTCTGGATTGGATTAAGTTTTTTTTCTAAAATTTTAAATGCCCGGCAAGAATGTGAAGATGAGTTGATACATATCGCACCCTGAGTAATATAAGGGCACTATCCAAAAAACTACATTTTGTTAAAATTGTGTTTTAATTAATATACAGTATTTTTTTCCAATATTATTCATGTGTAAAACACATACAATTACCGAGTCATTCTTATATTTTTTAGCTAGCGCTAACTAGTAGCGAATATCAATTGTGCGTTTATCATTCAAAATACCTGTAGTATATGGGATTTTGAATGTTAAAAATTTGACTTGAGCCCTTATATTACTGAAGGTGCGATATTGACTTTCACAAAAAACTCCAATCCTAAAAAGAGGTGTTGACAAGCAACCAACAAAATAGTGTCAAATTTATAGTAGAGACTCTGCAGAACCTAAATTCAAATTCCGAATAAAAATCAAAATTATGCGGAATTTCACCTCTTTGTACTGGTCTAGTTCCCATTGGCTCATAATTTGGAGTGAAGCAACTAAAGACAAACAATTACATACATGTTTAAGATATTTTTTGCAGTAAATAATTTTATTTATTTATTTAATCGTTTATTGTACACAAAAAAACTTACATAAAATTTAAAACTAAAAGATTTGTACAAAAGGTCAGCTTATCTCAGAGAAAAAGATTTCTTCTAGCTCACCCAAAAAGGAGCTCATAAAATAACTTAATTTAAAGTATTTATTTAACAAGTATGTTAGGGGGCATCCATAAATTACGTAAGGTGTTTTTTTACATTATCTGACCCTCCCTTCCCCCCTGGAGAGATGTCGTGAGATTTTATTCCACCCCCTCCCCCATCCCCCAATCTCACGTGAGATTTTTCAAAATGTGGGTTTCTTATTGAAACGTATTGGATTCTTACAGCAAAAATTAATGAAAGTATTTTCTTTTGAATGAATTAGTGAATGGTCTTCATTGTATAACGATTACGCTTAAGGTTAAATCTTAAGCATGTATCTACAGTATGGATGAAATAGACCAAAATAGCATATTTTTTTTTGTGATTGAAGCAAAAAAAATTGCGTGATATTTGCCGAGACCCCCTCTCTCCCCAACGTAAGATTAGGTGAGATTCGAATCGACCCCCTCCCCCCCTTAAACATTTCATGTAATTTGTGGACGCCCCCTTAGTCGTCAAATGATTACTCGAACAAATATTTGAGAATTAAAAAGTAAAAAATTAGCAAAATCTATTTTAGATAAGGTAGTGAACAGGCTCATGGCTCTCCTGGTGGTAAGATGACCGTGACTTATACACCCTAGATGCTGTAATGGATTTGGCACTAAACGAAAAAAAGGAATATTTGGAGGAGGAGAAGATATTGACATCTTTCTGTGGCATCATAACTCCTAAATAAATAAACTGATAATAATGAGAATTTGAATTTGAAAGTCAGCTATGAAATGAATAGGTTTTGCTGTTTTTTTAATTAAATTCACCTGTTGCATATTAATCTTGTCATGCATGCACAATTTGTTGAATAAATAAAATATTGTTTCATTTTCTTCACGCCCATATCCCCAAAGAGGTAGGCAGAGGCACAACCAGGGTACCCACGACTAGCCGAAGACACTAAGTCCCACAATGTGATAGGTGGCAAGCCTATCGCCAACCGGGCATATTTCCAATCTCGAGCAACATTTTTTTATTAGAAAATTGGAAAAAATCCAATTTTCGTTTTTGTTGCTCGACCCAGGATTCGAACCCGGGACCTCATGTAGTCAAGTCCAACAACTGAACTGCTAGACCAAAGAGGCGATTTGTTTTATTTTCATTTTAATTTCAGATACTACAGACAGGCCATTAGCTAACCCAGTGTCTCACTTGAAACAACTGCCGGGAGAGTCTGGACGCAGTTTCTCTCTGCGCATCAACAGTGCTATTAAAACTATCAATGATCCTAGGGAAGATGAAGACTATCCCGTATGTTAAAGGTTTTACTATTTCATTAATTTATACACTCCCTTCCTTACTAATAAAACTTACGATCCCATTGATCTGGTGTGTAACTTTACTTTTGCTAACAAAAAATTAACCTCTATACACAGCCTTAAGGATACTCAGAAAATGCATGTCATCGTTGTGAAGACAGTGTCGTCCGCGTTAAATTGCAGTTTACCGTCAGTGATAACGAATGGTATCTAGCAATGTTGAGTGTCTTTCTATTACTTTCCCCGTGTTGGTCCGGGCTCCTTTGCACAATAGACCATCTGCCTTTCTTGGCAGGCAGCTCGTAAAAGGCGACCATAGGCTTACCGTCACTAACATCGTGACATCTGACTAGGTGGTAGAGTTTCGCAGCAACTCGCCCGGATTGGTACCGCCGCCTTACCTATTCCTGCCGCCATAACGTCATGACGTGTTCCGGTCCGGAGGGTAAGGTAGCCGGTAAACTTACTTTTGCTCGAGACCTAAAATCCTGACCTCACGTTTGCAACGCATCATTAACATCTTTGGTGTCTCTAGGCGGCGTGAATTTCTTACCATCAGGAAATCCGCCTACTTGTTTGCCTTCCTATAACATAAAAAAAAAATCCGTTGAAAGAAGTTAGCAATAACTTACAACAAAATTACCACAATTTTAAAATTAATTACCAGTCATCTAGGTCACTTGCAATTTTGTATAGTTTTATTTTGTTCCTTGGACACAATGTATCGTACATACATACATACATTTTCATCTTCACACCAAGTCCCTTATGGGGTCGGCAGAGAATATCGAGTTTCATATGTAACAATACTTGCAGATTTGTCTAGCTTCCTCCACATTCATTTTCTAAGATTCTTGTCACCACCCTTGAATAAAACTCCAGCACTTTCCACATCTACATGTACACAAATATTTTTTAATCATTGTTTGAATGTTGTTTGACGTGTACACATTATTATACATTAATTGTTACAATTGCCATTATATTATCCAGTTCAATTATATTATTTATTACTTAGTAGCCGATCCGGCGAACTTTATATCGTTTTACATTAACAGCTATTAACAGTTTGTATGGACAAAATTGAAATGTTTTCCACTTTCCCTGCAGTTATCCCGGTTTTGCTCTTTAAAATTACCAACACAACAAAAAATTAGAAAAATTTGTCCATTTGTTCAAGTGTGATGCCATGAACCTCTTGACAGGTAGAGCTGGAAGCAGAAGATGTGAAGGGTGAGAAGATGGCAGCTCGTCGTGAGCGAAAACGACGTAAACAGAAAAGTACTGAAGAGGGACCACCGAAACTCAGTCGCGCACAGAAGCTGGCCGCCAAACTAAAGGCCAAGAAGGAGGCTCTCGAGGTCTTTATTTGACATAGTTTTTTTTTGTAACTATTTCGTTTTTGTGCAATTCTAATTAACAATTTGTATGCCATATAGTCGGATTATTGTAGTAAAATACCAATGGCAGATTTGTTTGTACTAGTGGTCGCTCTTTGATCCAAACATCATAAATTTAGTTTGTGCGCCATTTGTGATCTTTTATCGTTATCATCAATACATTTGTTTGTGTGTGTCAAATGCATGGTGGTGTGGGTAATGTTTTATTTATTGATTTAGTGTAGGTACTTTATAAGCATTATTATTGAAAAATATTAGCGTTCTGCACATAAACTATAATTGTGTCAAATTTCTTACTCCTCCGTCCACGCAATATTCGTAAAAAGGGGTTTCAAGTTTTTGCTTCACATATTAATATTATGATGTAGATCAGAGGTTCCCAAACTTTGTTCATGTAACGCCCAAATTGAATAACAGTTATTTAATAGCGCCCCACTCCATTTTTCTTGTCAAAAATCTCAATAAAATTTTTATTTCGCCTGGAGTTTAAAACAAAATCAGGTTTCCTACCCGCCCCCGTTACCGTCTCCAGCGCCCACAAGGGGGCGTTATCGCCCACTTTGGGAAAGACTGATTTAGATAATGTAGGTAGTAAACTGCAGCAGGAAATATGAGTAAATCAAACAAACGAACTTCTTGACAAACAGTGATGTGAACTGTCAAGGTTAGGTAATGCGATGATTTGTACAAGTAGTGCTTTGTGACTTTGTGAGCAGGCTTAATGAAGTTTCCAACGTATGTGTATTATGTGTGTGCAGTCCATCC
>NJDD01001927.1:0-15184 GCA_002245505.1 Calephelis nemesis
GTATAGTACTTATCTATGTTTATGTTAAATCTGGTGTCGATATTTTCCCAATTTATTCCCGATATTTATAATATTTATTTAGAGATTTTTTTCTATCGAGCAAAGTGAAATGAATCGTGTTTTGGAAACACTAGTCTAGTAAAGCATATTCATGTTAATCTTGTGTATTTTTGTCAGCAAGATCCATTTTTGCTTTGTATGAAAAAAACAGTAAACTGCTGACGTATTTTAGCGTATATGGCCCCTTACTAATAAATCTACAGACCCACCTAAGAAGGTACTTACATACGTAAAACATTTCAACTTGGGATAATTCTTGTTTTTAGGTTTATAAATAGAAAAACAACGTTTTTGCAGTTTATTTATTAAATAACCACAACGATCTAGGTAATTGTTTTAAAAACATGCGCTATAAGTCCTTCGCCGTGTTTACCTCCCATGACCCGTCCCTACCATTTCTACGTAATACGTGTTGCCTAATGGTGTGGCTAGCTTTGATGAGCGATTCCCTACATTGTTCTATTTCACAAATAATTTACCACATACTTCAGTTATTATTAGTACCTGCCTTGTAATTTCTGTAATCTTTATATCCATACATACATACATATCTTCACGCCAAGTATCTTCGAGGTAGGCAGAGAGTATCGAGTGTCAGACCTCACGATCCTGACAAACCTGTCTAGCTTCCTTCACATTCATTACCCTTTTCATACAAACACGCCGGTTTCGGAGACTCTTGATACCACATATTACGGATATTATACGAGGATGGTGTCATAATCCATATATAAAATATCTTATTTCGTCATGAATATTAAATGTGAATCAATAACGTAAAAACCATAATTGGAGTCATAAAAAGTTAATACAAATAGGTATGTATTGAATGGAAGTAATGTAGTGATAAACAAACGCTGCTTATAGAATTCCTCCTTACCAAGCAGCACGTAAAAAGTGAGCAAAGTATAGTTTAATTGGGTCATTACATAAAAGACCACTAGTGATAGAATGCTATGCAGCAATTTTGCCCGGATAGAGATCGACCACCTTACCTACCCTGCAGCCATAGTGACAGTGTTTGTAATATCGTGTCCCAATATGGAGGGTTCATCAGCCAGTAGACTTGCGTATATAGGCCACGGCTGTCTCTTACCATCAGGAGAAACGTTACGTGTAACATAAAAACAACAAATACAGATGTAACAATACGTTACCAACCCGAAGCTAAAAATTTTTAACCTCTTGCTTAGGTGAGTATACCTGCTACCTTACTTTCTTAATCGGAATATGGTTGTGATCTGGAAAATATTTGTACCTAAACAAGGAAATATAGTTAAATAAATCAGAAATGTGATCACTCTATTTCCTATAATCGCTATTATACATACGTCACGTGCAAAATTCTATTAAAATAAAAACGTTTCATTTACTTACCGATTTTAAGTTTTAAAACTGGCGAAGATCACCGTGGCGTAACTTGATTATATATAGGTTGAGCCTGTAACGTAAATTGGATTCTAGAATAATTCCACACAGAAAAGCGGCACAAATCAATAGACCTCCAATACATGTTTATATTTTTTACGTATGGAATTTGAAATGAACTGTAATTTTGCACAGAGCCATTGCAAAATTTCGTTAATAAATTCTGTATCGAAATATCAAAACAATCGTATGTAGACGACCTACCTCACCTGCCTATATACCTAGGTTCTAGACGTTTTATGTCATTTGGTTTTAAAAAAAAACTTTGAGATTGCATAATCGTTATCTTCATTTGACCTGAGACATAAGCACGTAATCATAATTAACAGCTTCTAGAAATATTATTATTATCCTTACTTAGTCTTAGTCGACGCTTCCTGACAAAAAATATCAATTCAGACCACATTTTTAAAATTATATCTCTACCTATTTACCCGCAAACTTAGCTGATATAAATTTATGACACTAGTAACATTTATCTCCCACTAACAAACCATCGTGCCATTTACACCAAAACAAAATCAACGCAAACGATTATAAACTTTAACATACAGTAAGAAAATATAAAATCATATAACAAACTTATTGTTTACATTAGATTTCCATTCTAAAAAAGCTTAACCTAAATAGAAACGCAATCAATTTTTATCTTTATTTTATGCATATAAGGTTTACTATTTGATACTGGTGTATTTGTACTTGCTGAAGTTGTTGGCTCCATATTAAGTAGTTTCCATGTTTTCAACGTAAGAGCGGCAACGTCGCATGGCTCTGGTATTGATCAAATGCTATAAATGGAATCATTGAGATACCTGGATAACTGGACGTTTGTTATTCTAGACTTTAGTTTGATAACACAGTACTCAGTAGGTACTTATTATGTTTTGATCGAATGAATTATTAATACTGTTACTACCTATTATATTAAGTAGGTACCTAATACCTACCTACCTACCTACTTTTTCAAATTTTAATCATTATTTCAGCAAAATTAACTTCAAATGATATAAAAATAGGTAGGTAAATTAAATCTGAATAATGAAAAAAGTTATACCTATGTTATTACGTGTTGATACGGAATCCGAGTCCTATGTGCAACATAGACCATTTGCCAATCAGCCTGGCAGCTCGTAAATGGCGATCCAAAGCTAAATGGACCTTTACCAGCAAAACTACTTATCAACTGCTAAACTTATTGCTGCCACCATAATGACAGGGTCGTGGTCAGAACTGGAGAATAACCCTACCCGGTAGGCGGTAGACTTGCACATTAGGACTCAACCCGGCTACAGGCTGTTAGTATAGATAAATGTAATTCTAATAGGTATAAGTAAAGGACTAACATTCAGCCCAATGATATTTTGGTATGACTTAAAATTATGTAGGTACCTATAATAAAAGCTGAGTTTATCTTCTTGTTTAAGTTTTGTTTGATGAAATTGTAATTTATTGTATTGTAGGTATGTAAGTAGGTTACTTTATATAAAGTATAACTAATTACTTTATTTGTAAAACCAAACTTAGGATTGTTAAAAAAAATCATGAAATAAATACCTGAAACTATTGAGTTTCAACGAAATTTCTTAGCGAGCACCTGCGTTTTGATGTGGTAGGTAACAAGTATTTTAGCGCCCAAATCCCTGTAGAGGTAGGCAGAGGTACGACCTGGGCACCCACGATTAGCCGCAGACATAATGTGATAGGTGGCAAGTTTTTTTTATGATAATGGAAGGCAAACAAGCAGACGGATTTCCTGATGGTAAGAAATTCACGCCGCCTACAGACACCAAAGGTGCGTTGCCAACCTGAGACCGGGATGTTAGGCCTCGAGCAAAAGTAAGTTTACCGGCTACCTTACCCTCCGAACCGGAACACGTCATGACGTTATGGCGGCAGGAATAGGTAAGGCGGTGGTACCAATCCGGGCAAGTAAGCTGATCACCAACCGTGCACATATCCCAATCCCGTGCATCGTTATTTTTATTAGAAAATTTAAACCATACCTACCTACATTTCCTATTTTTTTTGTTGCCCGATCCGGGGATCGAACCCGGGTTCTCATGAAGTCAAGTTCGACGCCCGCACCGGACCGCTAGACCATTTCGAGGCAAACATTTTTTTTGGTAATAAGTAATTGTATAATTTGTAGATAGTTGATAGGTTTAAATGATTAATCTGTAACATATTTTGTCCCGTCATGTAGAACAGACTACACTCTATGTAGAATAGACTATCTGCCATCCTGCCTGGCAATTTGTAAGAGGTGAGCAAAGGTGAATTAGGTCAGTACCAAGACCAGTAAGGCCACTGGTAGTATAGTGCTGTGCAACATCTTGCCGGGGTAGGGATCCACTGTCTCACTTATACCTGCCGCCATAATTACAATGTCATGTTCAGGTAGCCAGTAGACTTGTACAATAGGGCTAGCACCCTGGCCACATGAGAGTAAAGGACCATAAATATCTATGGTGAATAACATAAAGTGCGGTAATATCTTACCATCAGGCGAGCCGCATGCTTGTTTGACATTTATCATAAAAACCATAAAAGTAATTACGATAAAAATGCGACTCACGTATGTACTATAAACGCTCGGTAGGTACCTAAACCAATTCAGAATTATCAGCCTCTAACTGTCGTGCTTAGGATTAGATGCCATAAATATAAGCCACTACGCTGTCCCATTTAAAATTATTGGCAAAAGACCAAATCCTTCGGCATAGTGATTATTTTGTTGCCTAGTTTCTAAAACTATGATTGACGTTTCTGAGTCATTTAATGATGTTGGAAGCCTCTACTACATACCCTGAGTATTTAATCTACGAAAGATTATATACTATTTGCGTCGGATTATGACGAACCTATCGCTCACTGCTGCTTATTGGATTATTCTACCAGTGCAGGGTCATTGATTGCCACAGACATGTTCAGTGTTTGAAGATAGGGTAACCGGCATACGTGGACTAAGACCTAACCAAAAGTTAAAAATTTAGTGGGTTTACGGATAGGAATTTTTTGTCAAAATAGGTTGGTAAGTAGATACTTTAGTTTTAACAAAAAATATACCTACTAGAGTACTCTGTCTCTAACTCATGATTTTATCTAGTTACGAAAAATAATAAGAAAAGTCCAAAGAAAAACTAAATAATACATAAAGGTGACCTTAATGTCTGAATAGTCATCTTACTCGCTCAACACATTCATAAGACATCACAAACCACTGGCCCGAGTTCCAAATATTTATACAAACATTTCTGGACAAATTACACAAATGAAATGGTGTTGGTCAACGATTCTTATACATAGAAAAAATTGGCTCATGAGTCTTGCACCTCAGACCAATTATTGGTCTGAGGCTGACACATTGTTAATTCGTTATCAGTTATCACTCAAATTATTTATGAAATTTTAATTATTAAATATGTGCATCAAAAAAATTGTGTGGGTCTTATCCGAGGGTGGCGTCAAAAGTCTCCAGCACAGATGTCTCCAGAACTGGCATTTTTGTAAGAAAACAGTAATTAATTTGAGCGAAACTAGACTGGTTTGCAAGGATCATGACATTTGATTGACTTTTGACTTTTTTTTTGAACATTGACTTAAAACGAAGGTTATTAAAAATTTTATTTGTCACTCTAAAAATAATGAAAGTATTAGTTGGAGCTTATGGCCCTGGTCAATACTGGATACCGTTTACTGCAAGAATTTTTTTCGTTTCTATCACTAACTACGAAAAGTCACTTTAACTCGTGTACGAAGTCGCGTGCAACAGCAATTCATAATAAAATTAGACGTGTTAATCGAAAAAACCCGTCATTCAAGGTAGGTTACATATAGGCCAAGTTACACTGAGATGCTGCGTTAACGGTGCAAATACAAGATTTAATAATTATTTTGGTTAGCGGTTTAAGTTCTAGTATGGTTACTAGCAGCACCCTGGACGTAACTTATACGGCGCCCCCTATTTGTAGTTTAAACTCATATAAAAAAAGGCAAATTACCTACAGGCGCCCCGGGACAAGCTCCGCCTTTGGTTATAGGTATAATATTTTGAATTTGTAATAAAAAATAAATTATGTATTTGGACTTAGCACAATAGTACATCATTGGTAAGAATAATGTAGTAGATACTATAAATCAAACAAATTCAGTTTATGATTCATATTTAATTAAGCATTCGAAATATACCTAATCCATCTAAAACATAAAAACTTTTTTCTGATATTATGTATGTAATTCGCCTTACTCATATGAGGCCAATACTAATAACCTATCTAAGATAAAAGATACGGATATTTTATAGCAGTTACCAGGCAACCATTGTTAGTTTTCAAAAATTAATAAAAATATCTTAGCAACAAAACTATCGAAGGCCTATCTCTATCCGTAGAAAGGTTATTAATATTAGCCAATAGTGAATAAATTTAGTCAATAGTCTGAAGTATTTTTTTCTCAATCATAAGCCACCCAGACTATATCTTTATTCCTATTTATTTATATCCTTTCCAGCTTTCCAGCTAATCCAAAAGAGTTATGCGAATTTGATCAATTACGTCTAAACTCGTTTTATTTGAATTCACATTGAGGTTACCTAGATTTTTATATTTTGATCAAGATCAATTTGTGAATATTTGATCGTGTATTTATAAGCCTACACCCGCAACTCACGGGCATTAAAAAGGTTACATGTTTCATTCTGATTTTGATCAAAACGTTTTATATTAAATTTTAGTTGGATTTCACAGTGAAAAACCAGTGGTTACGTTACGTTGTGATTCGATAATATTCCAGTGACATATTGGCGGGAATACCTGCAGTGTTAGGAACTATTTGATCTAGATCGACTTATAAATATTTGATCGTATCTATTTTATGATACGAGAAGATTTAAATTGAAACCTGACATGAAAACAAATCTCAAGTCGCATTAACTATTTATTAACTCATATTATATTAAAATATGTTCCTTTTTTTATTTTTAACTGAGATCGAGAATCAAAAAAAGATTTCTTATTTTCAGATATGGCAGTTTTTTTGTTTAATGTTTTATTGCTGTTTTATTAAGACTTAGCAAAAGAAACTACCTACAGTGCTTAATAAGCCTGAAAAATAAAATGTTGGCCTACAGACCAAATATAATATCTTAGAATAATAACGCTATAGAAAGATAGTCTTCATATTAACGCTGTGTCAATATTGAAGCACTAAACTAATTCACACACGCATGGCGATTACTTGCTTACGCTTGTCACCACGCAAACATGCACTTGTATTACGCTGCCAGTTAAAGTGCAGTTTTCCCGAAAATGGGGAAAAGATGTCGATGATGATGACAGTTTGTTTTTGACATTAATACGTAAATAGCTATAAATATTTTCAACACCTTATTTTCTATTGCCAATCAAATATAGTAGTTATTTAATTTTGTAGTATAACGAGGATTTCAATGTGAAATAAATAAAAGTAACCTACTAAATTGGCTACTAAAGATTTTGGTACATTACAATAGATATATCATTGCTATAGACTGTTTTTTAATCTCAGAGACTAAATTGACAGCTACAAATGTCAAATTTACAAATAATGATACCTATGTTTTTTTTGTAGTGCTGTCCTATGATACCGATTTTTTCAAAACGTAATGTCTATTTTTAAAAAATTATGAACCTAAATTTCTTTGATTCTATAACCCACAATTTATTAATCACTTTTAACTGACATTGAAAAAGAGAACGTTATTTGTAATATTCATTTTTATTTGAGATAGCATTACTTCAGTTTACAGGTGGTCCCATTGCCACCAAGATTAGGTTTGTTGATGGAATCGAATAAAAGTCGAGGAAAATACACAATTATTGTTAGTATAGTAGTTATTATTTTCCCCTATGTTAATCCAGGTTTTCTGGGTAGAATATACCATCTGCCGTCCAGCCTGGCAGCCAGCTGTAAGTGGCGAGGAAAGGCAAAACGGGTAATTAACAACAAAACCACTGGTGGTGGTAGAGCGCTACGCAGCAACTTGACAGACATCCACCACTTTACTTATTCTAAGTATAATATATCACTTAGCAGAACAAATTATACTTTACAAGGTGGTATCATCATTGCAAATATAAAATATTAGCTGTTCGCTAGCGACTTCGTAAGGGTAGAATAGTTACCATTTTAAACATTCAAATACACTCCAGTACCTAGACTGGAGTGTAGCCGCGAAGACAGACAACAAGATAAACAATAAGAGTGACAGACAGGCGGACTTTCGCATTATGATGTGTCAAATATTATTATTTCGCATATTAAGTATGGACTTAATAAATACAAAAAAAATATGATCCATATCGGCGGAGTCCGACAAAAAACACAATAACAATAGGTAGGTTTTAATATTTCAATATTTGGATGGCCGAGCTTTACTCGTTTTTTTTCTTAAATGATTCCTAGCTAGATCGATTTATCGCTCACGAAATTCCCTATATACTTAATTTCATGACAATCGTTGGAGCCGATTCCGAGATTTCAATTATATATTTTTATATATGTACAAGAATTGCTCTCGTTTAAAGGTATAAGATAAAATACAGAATTTCATGCGTGTTTGCATACTTGTTTAATTTCTATAAAAAATACCAACGTATTGTTGAACGAGAAAATCTTTAACTTAAATAAAACACGAACCTTTTACGTTTTCTAAACCGATTTCGATGATACCAAAGACAATGTACTCATTTTACATACTAATCTCTTATAATACGTAGTTTCAGAAATTATACTGATGTGGTTGAACTTCTGGACTTATTCAGGCCAATATTTTCAATATATGTAGGTACATCAGACAGCAAAAACTTATAAACAAAAAATTTATTTTGAAAAGTGTTTGTGAATAAACCCGCGTGTAACCATTAGTCTAAGGCTGGGTTATAAAACAAAAATCCCTGTTTATTAACAACGTAGAACAAATTCGCTTTGAAATGGAAATCAACGAATGAAATAAGTTTTTACATAACATTTGAGACACGTGGAAAATCCTATTCGTCATTCGTTCTTTTAAGGTTTCAAAGCGACACAAAAAATACAGGCTTATGCTATTTAGTACTGGCCGTTAGCCTATTGGTTTAAATTCCAATTATGATTATTTTAATATTTAGTTAGAAATTTACATATTGACTTAGTTATAAATCAAACGAATTATAAGTACCTATTATAACTGTTTGATCATTTTCTTAATTAGGTATTATATTTCAAATGATTTTTTATGTTAGTTATCTTTATTCCTTTTCTATAAAACAATCTAAGTCACTGTGCTATATAAGTTATATACCCTGTAGGTACTGGATATATTACTGTACTTCACTAATTATTTTTTGAACCTAGTTACGTATAGCCTGGAATAACATTAGGCATATGAAAAGAAAAACTGGGAAATGTACAGAGAACACAGGAAAAGTGTCGAGAGGTGCGAAGTTCATCGGGTCGGCTAGTTTGTTATGAATAACTATATAACTGCACAATCATAAACAAAAAAGCCAGCAATCACTCAAAAACACTCGCTACTTTAGCTACAAAGTAGTACTTTTTACTACTAACTAGGTACCTAGGTAGGTATTTCTCGCGTTTCGAAATATTATTTAAAGTTAGTTAGTTTTTATATATTTTTTATCTTTGGCTTTGGAAGGCATTGTCGTCTTCCTATTTGCAAGATGTGAAATAGCTAGCAATATTGCTAGAAATTAATGTCTCTTGGAAATAATGAGATGCTCTGATTCCGAACTTCCGAAGCCTATAAAGGTGGCATATAAAATATTTATAATAAGATTTTATACTTTCTACGTGTATTTTGCCTACCAAAATATGGAACGATATTAGGCAGGTTGATATCAATTGCCCTTAAGTAGGTAGGGTTGTTGTGCCAGATCGCGTCCACTTAGTGGAGTTTGCAGGTTTGAGGTAAAATATAAAAATGTTCTAGATCTAGTTTTGAATTATTGAATATTGTAACCCAGCCATGGTATAGTCTATTTTAGGATTAAGCTAAGTTTTAGCCAAAATGTCAAGTGATTATTTTTTAATAATTAAAATAATCGAAATATGGAGATTTGACCAGTTTGCGTCCACAAAATCTAGATCACGTCCACCCATGGACCAGTTTGCGTCCACCAACTTATAAATGGGTTAAGGGGAGATTTTATTAAGAAAATTTATAGAAATGTTCGGTTTTAAATCTTTCTTTATAAATACATATGTTCATGCCTAGTTCCTTACTGGGTTGGCAAAGAATATCGAGTACCAAGTGTCACTAGCTTCTTTCACATTCATACCTTTTTTCAAACAAAGAAGCTGGTTGTGGAGACTGTGATGGCAAGAGTTGGCCCTGGGTTAAATTGCCAATGGAATATCAACTTAGGCCTTCCCGGGTAACTAAGTACGTCCTTCCAGTTTCGCAATTATATCTGTACTGGCAATCTTTAATCTGCAATTCTTACAATGTGTACCAAACAACGGAACATGCCCTTACTCTATATTGTAACAAAATACTTATTTTTAATCTCACTCTTTCTCTGATCTTGTTGTAACGATTGCCGTCAATTAAACTATCCCTGCAAAAAGCACTACCCGGATAAACAGATTCATTCATTTGCACCAGCGCTACTACGTCTACTAAAACTCTTGAATATCTACGTTATGACTACATCTCTTTTGGTTTCAATTGCATTCAAATGTAGATACCTTTGCCTTTTTCTTTCCAATCCACATTCATTAGTTCATTACTGTTTGCAGCTCAGATGATTTCTAGCCCAAAATTACATCATCGATCGTTTATATAAGGCAGGTCACCACTAAGTCATATAATTATTTTTTTTCGCATCCACAATGTCTTAATTTTAGGAAACAGACATTTTAAAATCTTTAAAAGATTTTGTTAGATCTGCAGGTAGCCAATTTTCTCTTAGATTTTTCACATCGAGCACGTCCATTTTACAATTTTTTTTAGTTTCCTTCAATTTTTACCTATCGTGTTCCCTCTTTCGTTGTTGATATGCTCTTTATCTTTTTTATTTTCTAATAAAAACATCGTCATCCGGAATGGAACATGTGCCCGGTTGTCAATAGGTTTGTCATCTATCGCATTGTGGAACCAAGTATTTAGGCTAATCGTACGTGCCCTAGTTGCACCTTTGTCAACTTTGGGGAATATAAGTATATTATAGTATATTTGTCTTTATGTCGTTAAAATTTTCTCATATAGCTGCTTGTGTATAAGTGGAAGAAGGCAGAAACAGTTTAATGCACTTGTTTCCTTCCGGAGCGGTGGTGGGTACTAGTCCCGATGGAATTATACAATGCACTTTACCGACTACCACCTATCTATAACTGTCCGATTTAATTTTATAAATCAGTTACTTAAGATTTAGCATTTAAATAAACAAGTGGACGCAAACTGGTATATGCTATAATCCGTCCATTCAGTTTGCGTCCAGGTAAATTTCGACATCTTTATCTTTTTCTATTACCATAATTATGTGGACGCAAATTGGCTATTTTAATAAGCATAATAATAGTGGTAAAAACAAAATAAAACCCCGTCCTTACAATAAATTTCTTTATATTAAAATTAAGGATCAAGTTAGAAATAGTAAGATGAGTTCACGTCCACCCTGGACGCAAACTGACTAATTCATAAAATTGGTATACCAGTTCGCGTCCACCTCATCTTCACCTTAAAAAATACAATAATCAATCAAAATCGTCATTCTTTTTAATTATTTTATTAATTTGCAAGGTCTAGGAACTAATAAAATCTTTAATTAAAATTAAAACATTGAAAAATTACGTATGAAACGCGGGCCGGTTCACTATTTTTTTTCTAAAATTATAGCTATTTACGCAACTTTTTTGTATAACTAAGATTCATTATTTTTTTTAAACAGGAAAAAATATGTGAACAGTTCTTTTGTCTTGGTATATGTGTTACTAATATATTGTATTATAGGCAGAAAAGACTTTTCATTTCCCTAGTTTGTTAGTACACTTATTTTTAAGGGTTTTTTAAACGGTGTCCGCGAAATGGACGCGAATTGGTGTGTGGACGCGAAAAGGCAAGCATACCCTACCTACTTACCGTAAGTTTTTAAAAAAGTGCGATAAGTTGAAAAAGACAAGTTAACATTTCAACTAGCATAACTACAAAGCTTAAATCTTAATTGTATTGTTGTTTATTTTTAAATGTGTTTCTTACATACTCTTTATGTGTGTTTACTATGTCAAAACATGCATTACGTATGCGGGAACAAAAATGGCCGATTTATACATAACTAGGGTTACCATGTATATAATATATTTACAAGTGGACTTAAGTATACTTTAGGGTACATAAAAAGATATTATAGTATTTGAGTCTATAACTAAAGCGAAAAGAAGGAAAATAAGGAACTCATTTAAATAAACGTAGGTACTAATAAATAAATAATTTAAAAAGGAACCTGCGAACAGAATTAAGTACCAGTACTGGTACGTAGGTAGGTAATCGATTAAGTATAAATGAATTTAATTAGACAAAGATAATTAAAATATTAACTAGGTATACCGCACCGGTTACAAACACCTTAGACGTGACTAGTTGGTGGAGTGTTGTAACATCAATCAAAAAATGAGTAGGTATGTAGGTAGGTATGTTCTTTTTTTATTAATACCTGACATTGGTGTCACCACACAGTCATGACATCCTGTTACACAGTGCCTAAAAGAATGTTCAACTTAGGTAAACTACATTTAACATAATATGACTGCCCAGTAACCAACATAATAAAAATAATATAATCATGAATCGATTATTCTTGGGGTTAGCTAACAAAAAATAACAATTGATAGCTACTGAGAGGGTGCAGCCCTACCTAACCCGTTGTTGTTTGCTCACGGAGCGGCAACGCCGCCTTTCTCCTCGTCTCGAGTTCGACCGGCTCGACTCGTTTATAAATGGTTTTATTTCGAAAACACCTATGTAGGTAATATAAACTGTGCTATAGTTGGATCATAGCAGCGCTCAATTCTATTGAATTTTAAAACATGATCTGTTATATTTTATTTATATTTTGATAAATTACATTAATTTTTTTTGAAGACATGATTGTCTTGGTAGGTGCACTCTCGTGATCCCAGGTCAGAGTAAACCTAGCTATTTGCCCGCGACTTCATCCGCTTAGGTCACAAAATTTATTCACCTTTATTATTTTATGGAAGCATATAAAACTATACATTTATTTAAATGTAACATAGCTTCTTAGCCCTTAGGTAAGAGTTTCATTTCGGGGATCTTCTGGTTTTGATTCCCACGAGACTAAGATAAATTTTGGAAGATACAAAAATAAGAAAACTCAGTACTTAGGTATATATGTTCCGTAAAACATGGCAACTTTGCCCTCGACATTTGACTTTGCCCAGTTGTGTATTTCTTAAAAAAGCCTATATATTATACCAAATTTAGCCCTAGTTAGTAAGCACATTTTTTGTATAGTAAAAAATTCATTATATTTCTGGCAATACTATGGGACGTACTGTCACAGATGTTACTTTATCTATCTGTCAGACGATGATGAAATTAGGGTGTTTTTTTGTGGGCAAAAACTGTTAAAAAAACTTTTTCGAGAAGTGTTACTTGGAGTTATTGCAGGTAAGTAATTTTTATACATTTGTTATTACATTACAAATGAATGATATAGACTAGTTTTCTTCGCTAAATGCGTCATTAAATCATAAAATATAGCGGTGGACAAAGTCACAAGGATATTTTTTAAACATCGTTGGCAACATTGCCCAATGTTTCTTTTTCATTAGGGTTGTCTCCCAAGGCACATTTTTAACCGAGTACAAAAAGGAGGGTTCGGATTTGATTAACATTTAATAAATCCTCCTCGTTTTTTATAATCCCGACTGAGTTTTTGAAGTTTTCGTTACTGTTGACAAAATATGTATCTTCTGTCATGTAGTAAAGGTCAAATTGTGAACTTGTTAGTTTCTAAACTGTTTAAATGAATACGAGAAGAACTGCACAATATTAGGTATTAAAACACTTTATATGATACTATTAAAACTTAGTTTCATAAACTGGTATCATTGATTTGTATTTAAATTTTTTTTTTCAAAACAGATAACAATTAGTCCAGAACCATAAAAAAACAGATGTGGAGGAAATCTTGGACCAAGAAAATACAAAGATTATTTCACAGAAATGTATTGAAATATACACAACAACACAACAACAATGTCTTTCAGTGTATAGTGTTGTTGTGATTCATATGAATTGTCTGTCTGTCCGTAAGTAGATAATTCAACAAAGTCTTTATTAATTGTTTTTACTAATACTTAGTAGAACTTATGATTATTTGACCGGTACCTATATACACGACAGTTTATTTGTCCGTCTTTGTAGATATACCTATTTCTAAATTAATTTATGACAAATGTTAATTTTAATATTGCATAGCAATTATATAAAAGATAAATAAGTACCTAATAATAACAAAAGCGTTAAAAAATTATGTTGCGTACTTTGTATTGCGATAAGTCATTCCAATTTTAACTATGCAATATAATTTTTCAGTAGAATTCATTACAAATTTTTACATTAACTACATTTAATTGTTTCTCAATATGTAGGATTCTACTAAAATGATTTAATAGTTAAATATTGTCAACGATGACAACCCTTGAACAATCGAAATTTTGTACGAAAAATGTACTAGAGGGCTTTTTGACTTTGATGACATTTGACTTTGAAATAATGAGTGGGTCATTATTAAGGGTAAAGGAATGAGAATATTTGGCGTATATTTTTAACATATTATTGCATTGCTCAGTATTTAAATTCAGCCTTTTTAAAATGGCAATAAAGTTAATAGTAACGGAGTTCTGTAATGTGGGCAAAGTCACCAAATGTATGAGTTTTTTTGCCCAACACCTATAATTGTTATTTTCACTAAGAAATATGGTTTTATTCACTAATTTTAAGTTTTGTGTATCTAGATATGAGCATATAGTATAATATAACACTGCTAAAATAGTTAATTTATAAGTATTTTCTAAAGTATCATTAATTGAGTACTTTTTTTGTAAATTAGTGGGCAAAGTTGCCATGTTTTACGGTAGGTATAAAGTGACCAAATGACTTAACTTCATCCCATATACCTACCTACATTGGGATACCCTATGGAAAAACTGTTTATGTAGGTATGATTTCGTATCTTCAGCCATTTAAGTAAAGAGGTAGGTATAGTCATGTGAAAGCGCAAGACAGGCAGACTTTCGCAATTTTTATAGGTATTAATAATTAAGTACCTACCTATGTACTATGAATGGAATATGGACATACCTATTTACCAATGTGGACCTGCCTACCTAGGTATTTTATGCCAAATCCCCTGAATGATTCTAAGCCTGTAGGATAGGCAGTATAGTATTGAGTGCAAAGTGAACGTAATTCGTTGATTAGTCATTGAATAGGTTTATGAGGAGTTTCAAAAACAGAGCACAACAGTCATTTTGGCATGTCCCCACAAATCATATATTTTTTATTTCAAGTAGTTATAATTAATCTAGTTGATTTATTTTGTAGTTAGTAAACAAACTTTCATACTTTTTCATTATTTTAAATTCAAATTATTTAAGATAACCACTTTTTTGTAAAAAAATATTTATTAAAGTG
>NJDD01001927.1:15788-33029 GCA_002245505.1 Calephelis nemesis
AAACATATTTTGGATTTCGAAAACCTATCATAGTTTCATTTACTTTGGATATTGAATATAGTAACAAAACTGACAAATTTATCACACTTGTTGTCTTATTTTATATTTTTTTCCATTAATTAATACAAATAATCGAAAACAAAGTAACATTTCTAAATCAAGAAAAGATTTGCTTTCGAATCCCATTAAAAATATTACAATACATGGATGTGAAATTTTAAAGCATATTTTTTGACTGTTGTGCTCAATTTCTGAAACTCCTCTTATAACAAATAGGGTAGTTCGTTAGCCCTAGCTCTACACTTCTTAGCAACTAAAGAAGTTACAAGTAGGTACCTACGTATCTAGTGCGGAGCGGCAACGTCGCCTTTCTCTTTGACCGGCACAACTCGTTCTGACTGAAAACAGCTGTGGAAAAGTAGCTACCTATGTTGATAATTCGAATCCCTAGAACAGCCTAGCAAATAATTATTTTAATAGGTAAGTACCTATTTATTTATTGCACAAATATAAAAATGTGGTTTTTATTGGGAAGTGTAGGTATACCTATGTGTATAATCATCGATAACGAATTAATAAATTAATGAACGAACTCTTTATTGTGCACAATCAAATTTACAACAAAGTAGGTAGGTATATGTATAGGTATAAATAACTATTATCAATGACCATAAGTTAATAGTTTGTAACGTATTTTTATTTTAGCACTTGCCCTGTGCTTGGGATAATATTCTATAAATTTTAAAGACAGAAAAAATTTTATAGATTAATAGTTTGTAGTTCTCAAAAGGCGGTTTTATCGCTAGTCAAGGCGATCTTTACAAGACAACCTCTGTGTCTAAGGAAACTACGTATAGGTATGTATATAAGTACCTACAAATAGGTTCAGTAGTCAAAGAGATTAAACATACCAAAACTATAAGATTGGTTTAAAAAAAAGAAAAATGTAATTAGTTATAAAATTAGTGTGAAGTATTTCCAACGCGGACGGTTAGAGACATTTGTATGATTACTGATGAACATCCACTTTCATGAAACTAGGCAACCAACCTAGCACGTAGGTATTATGTATGCTATGTATTAGCAAAATTTGGTAAATACTCATAGTCTGAAGTCTCTTCTCTTAGTTAAATCGTTAGTAGGTGCATATCACAAAAGTTAGGTACTAAACTAATGCCCCTATGACAATAGAGAAACGGTTATGGTACATACCAGGTTAATACCTATTACTTTACTAGGATATAGGTATGACTGATATTTCGTATATTAAAAACTAGTAGCCCGCTCCGGCTTCGCAGGGGTATAAAATATAGATATAAACCTTCCTCTTCAATCACTTTATCCATTAAAAAAACCGCATCCAAATCCTTTGCGTAGTTTTAAGTATTTAAGCATGCAAAGGAACATGGGGACAGAGGAAGCGACTTTGTTACTATATACCTACCTAGTGATAACTCGCCTAGTGCATAAAGTACAGTTCAACAAGAAAATTGTGCGAACTTAATTTTAATAAGTACCTATATTACTTTCCACTTGTTTTATAATCATTTAAAGTTGAGTGGAAAATCCCATTTTAAAAGTATTAAATTATTAAAAATCATGTGATTGAATTGACTAATGCCGGGGCTTTCCAAACTGTGCGTAGCGATGCCCTGGGGCGTCGTGGCTCTGTCCCAGGTCAACGTCGCGTGTCAATGTTACCAAGTGAAATCAGTCTAGGAACTAGTTTACTAGACTCGTACTTATTATAACTGGTAACTTTTTTTGGTCCACGGGGTGAGGGCTGGTTTAAGAGGAGTCATAAAAAAATAGAGCTTGTACTATGTAAATGGTAAGTATTAAATTTAGAGAAGCCTTCTGACATTAATTGGGATAAGGGGCGTCGTTAAAAAATAGCATGACCAAAAGGCGTCACAGTACCTACAGATAAGTTTGGGAAGCCCTGGACTAATGAATAACATTAACCCATACAATTGTTATGAAACCACTCCTGTAAACGCAACAATTAACATTCAAAGACGATATAATATTGAACAAATTTCGTGTGTGATGCATACCAAGTCCTCGAACGTGACGTCGAGCATGTCAGATGAAAGCAGGTAGGTACCTACGGTGGGTTTCTCATCCAGATTGGTATCACCGCCTTATCTATTCCTGCCTCCATAATGTCATGACGTGTTCCGGTTCGGAGGGTAAGGTAGCCGGTAAACTTACTTTTGCTCGAGGCCTAACATTCCGGCCTCAGGTTGGCAACTATCTGGTGTCTCTAGGCGGCGTGAATTTTTTACCATCAGGAAATCCGTCTGCTTGTTTGTCATGTCATGTTTAGCCAAATCAGTCCAGTCGTTCTAAAGTTATGCGCTTAGCAACCCATTCATATATTCATTTTTTTTTCAATCTATTATTACCTACCACCTGTCCGATTGATATATTTATTTCCGTCATCGGCGGCACATTAGGCAACATTGTAGACTATTAATATCTGATGAGCTTGCCTATGATCATATGGCTGTACTTGACCAGCAGTAGGGGCCGGAGACAATGTACACTCAGGTCAGTACCGTAATAAAGGGGTAGGCAAAGGCACAACAAGTCGAAGACACTATTTCCCACAATGTGATAGTTGTCATGCTAATCGCCAATCGGGCACATATCCAATTCCGGGCAACGTTAAAAATAAACATTTTCCAATATTTTTGTTGTACAACCCGGGGATCGAACCCGGAACCTCCAGAAGTCAAGTCCGACGCCGCGCCGGACTACTTTAACATGGAGTCAATAAACGGCTATTTTTTAATAAAGGCATTGAATAAGTAATAATAGGTACTTACCTACTATAACGATCTTAGCCTACACGTTACGTAAAATATCATACGTTTTCCATTATACTCGGCGGTCTACCATTCAAATCTCCCAAAAAAAAGAATAAAAAAAAACATTCAAATCGTAACCGTGTTACTTTGTGGGTACTATTATCACAGAAAATTAAGTACTTACGTACTAATTAGTAAAGAAATCCCCTACTGCAATCATATAAATAAATTTATATAGTACATATAATACATACAATTGTGCACTAATAAAACCAGTTTACCCTAAAAGATAAAAGAAGTACTTAGTTCAGTATTCAGAATTGTGAATACGGACGAGGAAACCGCTACTTCCGTGACGTTGTCTTTGTTACATGACTATATGTTTAATAATATAAAATCTTGTTTTGCAGGATATAGCATTTATCTTATATTTTATTGACAAAGCAAATTTATTTAAACATTTTACAATTAACGAGTCAGGTCATAGGGTCATAGTTATCATAGATATTTGAAAATACATCCCTGTTATCATATCATTGCTTGACTCAAGGGCTAAATCATACTTTCGGAACAAAAATAATGTTTCATGTATGTATTGGTCAGTGTTAGGTACATACTGACCACAAATGAAATTATAACATTGATAGCAAATAACACAATATGACACTATAAATGTTTATGTTTTGTTAATTACTCGTATTTCATAAAAAAGGACAAAATTCAAAAGAAAATTTTACCTGGCACTCCAAAATTTTGCCTACCTAAAAATTTCGACCACTGTCTTCTTTTTTTCTTTCTTAAAGTTTTGGCCTTCACGTAAGTATTTTGCCATTCGTCAAGTAGAAATTTGCATCAAATTTTATATAAATTTTGATCAATTATAATTAGTCATCAGTCATATTAGGTCGTCAGTAAGTCATGTCAGGCTCTTGGGTAAAGCGGCGGCCTCAATACATAAGCTCATGTAAGGGGATTTAGCGGCAACGAGGAAATACATGAAACGCTAATTTCTTCAAGATTATTTCATTTGTGCCCCTTCACTGAACAAAATTGTACAAAATGCCACCAAAATTGACTAATTTCACTCAATATCAACACGAAATCTAATAATTATGAAAAAACTTCGACCATCCTTTTTCTCGATGGCGTCAAAACTCCCTCGCCCCTAGTCTGAATCCGACTCTGTCTATTCAAAAGTGACTGTGTTTGCTTCCACTGTAAAACTTTGTAACGTCTAGAAATAATCATCGGCCAAGATGATGATGAGGAGAGATGATTAGGACAACCTAAATTGGGACGAGTAAAATAAATAAATACTCGAGGGTTGCCAGGAAGTGATCGCTGACTTGGCTATGAGACCGCCTTTGTGTATTTTATAATTTAAGTTTGATTTTATGTATTTGTAATTTGGTGCCATTTGGTGGTGGTAAATAAGTTTACTCTCTGACAAACCGGAATACCACAATCGCAATAATTTAATAATATTTTCAATAAGTACATTATCACATACACAAAAATTAAGTATTTTCTTTTCCTTGATTTCCATGGGATTCCATAGACTGATCACAGATCCAAAGGTCACAAATCCACAGGTCGCAATATAAAGGAGCACCTCGAAAGTACGCTCTTTTGAATAAAAAAAATAAATAATAAAATGACGGAGAAATCGAATAAAATACAAAAAAATATAGGACTCGAACGATTATCCTTTTCCTCTTTTCGAAACAGGAAAACATTGGCGTTATAACTAGATGTTTTAATGTTAAGAAAATAGTATACTTAATATTAATTTTTTTTGGTATGGCTTGTAAAATACTAGTATTAAGATATTAATATTAAGTTTTAATATTGAGATTTTATTATTGAGTCTGAGCCAGTTTAATGCAACTTTCGTATAAAAAAAATAAAATAAGTTTGCTATGTTTTTTATTCGCCTAAATCATATGACACTAGTTGCCTTATATCTGAATGCCTTTAGACTTACGTCCAAATTATACGGGTTATACCTTATCACCATGTTAAGTGACATGTGTCACTTTAAGTAAACTTTATACAAAATTCATGTTTGCTAGGTATGTATCTATGGAAGTCCCGCGTCGTTGGAGTAATCTACGAGTAAATTACTTGATTATTTTAATGATGGTACTTAAATAGTGTCATCCCATCCCCATATTAAGGTGCAATACGTACACGTGCTGCCATCCTCAGATCAATAAAAAAGTATTTATTGGTCTGAGCTATATGTACACTGTGACGGTAATGTGCCTTTGCCCACGTGTTGAAGTATTGAGTGGTTTCTCCTAATTTTTTTGAACGAATGATACAAATCTGTCAAGTAGGTCCATTTCCGAGCTTATTTACGGACTTTAGAGACTAATGAACAACATAAATTATTTCCTTAATTCTCAAATGCACGAAGTACCTACATCATAAGGGCAATTATACTCTATAGAATACGTGGTTTAGGTCACGTCATCAAACTACGTCCGACCTCATAATACGGGCATCGCCTTCTATAACGTCATATTAAATAAATCTATTGACTAATAGTAATATCCAAAGCTAATATCAGTTGAAAAAATATTTTTGGAAAATATTATTCATCTAGTCTTTGGTTAGACGAAACTTCGAGAATATTCGTAATAGGGTGACCAATTATCTGTTTATTTTGACTTATTTTTTTATAGAACAAAATCACCACAGACGCTCTGTATAAATTATCCAAAATACTTTCACAACTTGAAACACGGAATATGCAAGAATATAGGTAGTCTTATATTCATACCTCCATTTTAAGTCCCTCGAAGGGTAGTCAAAGAATATCGAGTGCTAAGTATCACGATTACTAAAGGCGAGCCAAGGTGACTTTAAGCAGACATTCGGACCTTATCACAAATGTTAACCATACTAATATTTAAGACAACTACTACTAATATTTAAGTTACCTTATCTTAGTAAATAGGTAAGTAGTTCGTATGAGAAATTAATTACCAGTTATCTTTGATTTAGAATAAGTTTTAAAATATGACACTTATGTTTTTTATACAAACTGTTATTATGCTTCAACCGGAACGAAGTTCGCTGGGTCGGCTAGTCAAATAATACGTGGGTTTGGTCTCGACAGAAGTCTTTTGTCGTGACACAAAAGGACAGAGGTCGTGCAGGTTCTCCAATGTTAACCAAAATCTTTGTAACTTTGGTGATTTTCTTTCTTGGTTACTTTACTTTCTACGACTGTACATTTTTTTATTCGTTAGTGTTACGATAATAAATGTTTTAAAGACAATTGAATGTGAAAACAGAAAACCTTTTTCAAACTACAAATTTCTGAAAATTTTAAGTTTTTGAGATGACGCAAAATGATGATGTCATGACATGACGACGAAAAAATGTCAGTGTTAGAATAATGGTTTAATTTTCCAGAACTCGATATAATCATAGTAAATAAACTTTTATTAGCTTAAATGCGTACTTGCAGTATTTATTAATTTATTTTATCATAAACATGACTCTCATTTTCACTATCTATTTTTAGTTATCTGTTTTGATACCCTCACTCACGTCATTCATCGTGCTTTGAACTATGATCTAGTGTCGGTACTGTCGGTTACTTAAATTATCATAATAATTAAATTATCATTATCTTTATTTTAGATGTTTCTAGAAGTGTTAAGTTTTTCTCCTCTAGAGCAGAATACATGCATGTATTTTGTCGGTTTCCCTGGGATTCCATCATCGGATCCCGACTTGGTGACAATGGGACCACCTCGTAGGTAATTACGCTCTTCCAAATATTTTTCCGATTACAGGATCAGAGCTCGAAACCGATGCAGTTGCAGAAAGGTGTGAGACAGGGAGACGTTATTTCTCCAAAACTGTTTAGTGCTACACTGGAAGATGTCTTCAAGCTTCTGGACTGGAAAAGACTCGGCATCAATATCAATGGCGAGTATATCACTCACCTTCGATTCGCAGACGATATCGTGGTCATGACGGAATCGCTGGAAGACATGAGCAAAATGCTCGGTGACCTCGATAGAGTTTCCCAACAGGTGGGTCTTAGGGTGAACTTGGATAAGACGAAAGTCATGTCCAATGTTCATGTTGCACCTATACCAGTTCAATTTAGAAACTCAATTCTTGAAGTTGTTGATCACTATATATTCCTAAGTCAAGCTGTTCAGTTAGGTAAATCCAACTTCAAGAAAGAGGTCGACCGCCGAATCCAACTCGGATGGGCAGCATTCGAGAAGCTAAAGGGTATCTTCTTGTCCAAATTACCGCAGAGCCTAAAGTCGAAAGTCTTCGACCAGTGTGTGTTACCAGTGATAACATATGGAACTGAGACTTGGCCGTTAAATGTGGGCCTCTTAAATAAGCTCAGAGTCACTCAGCGTGCTATGGAGAGAGCTATGCTCGGTGTTTCGGTTGCGAGATATGATCCGTAATTCGGTAATCCGCAAGAGAACGAGAGTAACCGACATAGCTCAGAGAGTTAGCAAGTTGACGTGGCGATGGGCAGGCCACATTGCTCGCAGAACCGATAACCGCAGGGGAAGAAAGGTTCTCGACTGGCGGCCCCGCACCGGAGGACGTAGTGTTGGACGACCTCCCACCCGGTGGACTGATGACCTGGTCAAAGTCGCGGGGAGTCGCTGGATACAAGTGGCTGATGAACGTGACTTGTGGCGCTCTTTGGGGGAGGCCTATGTCCAGCAGTGGACGTCCTCCGGCTGATGATGATGATGATGAAATATTTTTAGTTTGAATGAATGTTTTGTATGAAAAACTTCAAATACTTATATTATAACCTCGTACCTTTTTCAAAGTCGGTTAAAATATTTACTTATGAGCATTACAAAATACAGGCTTGCAAAAAGTATTAAAATGTCGAAACAAATTTAATCTGATGAAGGAACAGGTACAATTATAAGAAAAAGTGCTTGTAGCATTTTTTTTTGTCTTGTAATATTTTTGTCGCCATTATGGCATTGTTTGGATTTGTTACATTCCGGTACGGAAAGAAGCAGTACGCATGACAGTGACGCACCGGTAAGCCTACTATGTAAATTGTGTTGCATTTAGATAGTAATAAATATGAACGAAATAACAGTGAAATCGATATAAAAATTTGGAAAATTCATAACATTTCCGAGACAAAATTCTACATAATCATAACAATCACCTACAAAATCTATAATGGAATTTTTCATTACGCTGTCGTTTTCACACATATCTCTTATCATCAGGAAATTCATCACGTGCTTGTTCGCTGTCATCACTTAAAAGAAGTCTCTGTAAAAACTAAAACAATGGAACCCCTAGTCTACGTAAGCCGATATAAAAATAAATCAACATATTCACTTGTATTTTGGTACGTAAACAAGGCTATAAAACGTGTCGGTATGTTAATAATGTGGTACACGCAACAGAATCACGTGTGGCTTCTATCCAACAACCTAATCTAGGTCTAACTCTAGCCGTAGTTAGAATAATTAATTACTTAGTAGGTACCTGATTCTATAAACCTTCGGACCAAATAAATTAACTAACAAACCATTAGGTTTTAGTCTTTCTTCACGTACCTATCTTGCAAAAAATGCATTTTGGAGTACCTACCTTCAGGCTTCAGCACGTACCTACCTACTACTACCTAGTTACATTACCGTGCCTTTTTGCTAAAAATAATATACCTACACAATGGTCTGCAAAAACATATCTCCAACCACTGTTTTAGTTTTGACACATTATAATTAAGGTATGGTACCTATTTACTTTTAAACTCTGTAAGTAAAAATAAAATACTTTGCAGTTATTATGCATGCATTTTTTATTGGCATATATTTAGTGTCAAGAAAAGTTCTCTAAATGATACTTAACCGTAAATAGATTAATAATAAACTTTAAGGAGTCGGCGATATAAAAAAAGAAATAGTAGGTACCTATGCTAACTCTTGGTGGTAAGCGTCCCCACCATCTCGGTACCACTGCACAGTGAAGGCAGACGTGGATGTTTTTAGTGGGTACTGCCAATGCAGCGAGTCCCACACTCGGGCCTTGTAATCTTTGGTTGGGCCAGTCCAGGGTGCTGATTATGTATCTCAGTTGCCAACTCAAAATGGAAAAGTGTACATCAAATAGCTGTCAAATGACGTCTTTTATATTTGCTATCTCCAGTGACCAACAGAAATACAATAGAGATACCTAGCAAACGTCATTTGTGTACACTATTTCATTTTGAGTTGGCAACTGAGATACATAATCAGCACCCTGGTCGTGTGTAAATGTATTTTCCTCTACAATAACAAAGCAAAAAAAGTATGCTAAATCGATCATAGTTTTAGTTATCTCTATCGTGATAAGTACCTAGTAAAGTACTAATATTAGTCTTTATAAATTTTTTTCCCCGATTCCAGGGAATAAAATCCGAATACCTAATCTCAAAAAAGTAGAGACATTGTTTCCCGGCAATGATGAAAGAGAATAAGAGATTTAAGCATGTTATTTGATTTAAAAAATTTAAACGTGCTAAAAAAGATGTGTGCACAACATAGTGTTGATTAGAAAACTCAAAATTTCAAGAACGAACTAAAGTAAGAATGACATATTTCACCAAAATCGGTTTGGCAGTAGTGACGTCATATATCAAAGTAAAAACAAAACCGGTTACAAATTAACGTACCGTACATTTTGTAAGCGATGGAAACTTTTATACGTTATTTTCGTCTGTCAAACACGAGCATCGGTGGTTCAGTGGTAGAATGCTCGCCTGCCACGCGGGCGGCCAGGGTTCGATTCCCGGCCGATGCATCTGTTTTTATATTTTTGTAAAAAATATTAAAAACATTTTATTTTAATATTTTTTACATTACCAAAATAGATTCTCAGTACCACACTTTAATAATTTTTATTTTGCATGATTAGAACGCTAATCACAAACATATAATTGATTTTGAGTATTTTTGTTTGATAGGATTTCAGCGAAGGTCGCTTATAAATAACGATGTAAAAAAAATTGAAAAATTGATATACAAAAATATTCAGAGAGCGATCCATCCACCCGTCCATCCATCTTAATATAAACAAAGACTAAAGTACTCCAAAGTTTTAAATTTACATTCAATTTTCTATTGCACTATGTTATAGCCTACCTATAGCAAAAATTTAAACCATAAAGTATTTAATGTTTATTAATAAAACATATTACATGTTTGATGTTTAATGGAAGTCGTGGGTGCCATGCTCGTACCTCTGCCTTCCACTTTAGGGATACGACTTTGAAGATACAGAAGTAAATTAATATATTCAAAAGAAACAAGCAGACGGATTTCCTGGTGTTTAGAAATACACGTCGCGTAGACTATAGAATAAGCTAATAACTAAGAATCGCACTTGATGGTCGTGGTTTTTTGCTAGCTCATTCGTCACGGTGACGTTTTTTTATCATTTACCGGTTCTCCGTCTCCTCAGTGATCATGACGCATGCTTTTGATAGGGTTCTAAAATATTTTTTGTTAGTCAGATCGATCACTAATTAAAAAATCTACTTATATTCTATAATCTATACTAGCTGTTACCCACATGGTTAATGGTCCCAGAGGAACTTTTTTTGGGATAAAAACTATCATATGTGTTAATCCAAGTTACCCTCTATGTGTGTCAAATTTCATGAAAATCGGTTCAGCAGTTTTGCGTGAAGAAGTAACAAACATACAAACTTTTAATTTTTTTATTAGGAAGGATATGATCAGCATAACACTTGTGTTATTCTGAAAGTGCGAACAATCAAATCACAAAGTCCTTGTAGGTATTTCGAGTTTTAGGACGATGACATTTATTTTACTACTATCACGTTTTAGGCCCATTTCACTCAAATTCTGTACAGAAAAGTTCCTGACGTGTGTGGCAGGGGCATAATTTATTTGGATTTGTTATTTTCTAAAATTTTTAAAAGGATTTTCTTTTACGGAAAAAAATAACCGTATCAAAAATCTATAACGCAATTTCGAACGCAGAGAATCCATACAAGAGGTAATAAGAGGAAATAAATTATAGTGTTAAATATTTTTCTGCAAAATAAATAACAAAATAGTTTTAAAAATATTAAATTATGATTGTTTGAGATATGAATTTGTTATGCCGTTTATTCTACTGACAGGCTTGGTTTGGAAACGGTGGACACTGGACTGTATGTGGCGGGCCTAATGTATTAGCTAAAACGTCTTTGGTTTTTCCGGAAGGAATTATTTCGTATGCATGTGGTGGGTATTGTCGAACAAGTACACGGTTTTCCTGATGGTAACACATCATATAACGTCAGTGCTCGACAGTAGTTGGTATAAAACTACCACTATACGTCCTTGATACTTGATAAAAATTCCTTCAATTTTTTCAAAAAACCCGCATTCTAATTTTTTACCCGCGCCCGCGGCGTTCGCGGTTTTATTTCAAAACTCACGAGACTGGTCTGAACTGGACTAGACAAAATAGGTTGGTCAGCAAAATATCTTTGCAACAACTTTTTATATTTCGCAAATAAATTTTCGTTTCATTTCTAATATTAATAAATTATAAATCATCGATATGTATGCATGCTAGTTAAGTGTAACCGTGGTGTAACTCATTCTAGGTACTAGTCGGATCATGATAAAATTAACATTTTTCTAACTTGATATCGTGACCTGTATTTCTAAAATCTTCGTGACCTTTATTTCTTACCCTTAAAAATCGGTTGAACTATCGGTCGTGTATTCGCGTGAAAAACATTAAAAAAGTAAAATAAAAAAATGTGAGGTATTTTCCGAGGGTGGTCTGAACGTATGCTAAGCTACAAAGGTCAAGTCGGCAGAATCACTCGTATTATATCTCAAAATTTAGTGCTAATTTAGTGCTCATAACAAATATTTGGTGCTGTGATAGGGGGACTAAAAATGAGAACACTGCTAACTTTTCATTAAGCCAGCAGTGTACCAATCGTGACCACGCTATATACAGTTGGAGTGAGAGGCACATCAGCTAATAATTTAGTGCGCAATTAGTGCTGATGGCAGAAATTTGGTGTTGAGATAGCACTTATTGAGCGCTCAAGTTATTAGCTGATGTGCCTCTCGCTCTAACTGTATCATAGCGCGGTCACGAATGGTACATTGTTAGCTTAATAAAAAGTTAGCAGTGTTCTCATTTTTAGTCCCACTATCACAACACCAAACATCTGTTATCAGCACTAAATTTTGAGAATTAATACGAGTAATTCTGCCGACTTGATCTTTCTAGTCACGAATGGTACACTGCTAGGTTAATGAAAAGTTAGCAGTGTCCTCATTTTTAGTCCCCTATCACAGTACCAAATATCTGTTATCAGCACTAAATTTTGAGATATAATACAAGTGATTCTGCCGACTTTACCTTTCTAGTCACGAATGATACACTGCTAGCTTAATGAAAAGTTAGCAGTGTTTTCATTTTAAGTCTCCCTATCACAACACCAAATTTCTGTTATCAGCACTAAATTAGCACTAAATGAGCACTAAATTTTTAGCTGATGTGCCTGTCGCTCCAACTGTATATAGCGAGGTCACGAATGGTACACTGCTAGCTTAATGAAAAGTTAGCAGTGTTCTCATTTTTAGGCTCCCTATCACAGCACCAAATTCCTCTTATCAGCACTAAATTAGCACTACCTAATTGCGCACTAAATTATTAGCTGATGTGCCTCCCGCTCCAAATGTATCATAGCACGGTCACGAATGGTACACTGGAAAGTAAGCAATGATCTCATTTTTAGTCCCCCTATCACAGCACCAAATACCTGTTATCAGCACTAAATTAGCACTAAATGAGCACTAAATTTTGAGATATAATACAAGTGATTCTGCTGACTTTACCTTTCTAGTCACGAATGGTACACTGGAAAGTAAGCAATGATCTCATTTTTAGTCCCCCTATCACAGCACCAAATTTCTGTTATCAGCACTAATCGAGCACTAAATTATTAGCTGATGTGCCTCTCGCTCCAAATCATCACAATCATAGCGCGGTCACGTGTGGTACACTGCTAGCTTAATGAATAGTTGGCAGTGTTCTCATTTTTAGTTCACCTATCACAGCACCAAATATCTGTTATCAGCACTAATCGAGCACTAAATTATAAGCTGGTGTGCCTCTCGCTCCAAATCATCACAATCATAGCGCGGTCACGTGTGGTACACTGCTAGCTTAATGAATAGTTGGCAGTGTTCTCATTTTTAGTTCACCTATCACAGCACCAAATATCTGTTATCAACACTAAATTAGCACTAAATTAATTTTGAGATATAACATGAGTGATTCTGCCGACTTGACCTTTCTAGCTTAACAGACGTGTGGTCTGACATGGTCGAATTGAAATCCTCCTTTTTTGGAGTCGTATAAACACTCAATAATCAAAATTGCAAGAGAACAATATATTCAGAAAATAAGTAAGATAAGCTAACCACTAAAAATAAAGCTTTTTCGTGATACGATGTAAGGCATCTTTATGTTTTGTCTTTACATATTTTGTAACTAAAAAATAATAAAAAATTACTTCTCATTCTGAATACTTGTTTGTACTTATAACTTTGACCTCCATAGATAGGTACCTAGTTTTATTTTTATATGCATCGCTATCAGACAGATAAAATTATCTGATGTTTAGGTCATCACTGCTCCAACCGTCTTATGAATAAACACAGATTAAAGTACTCAGAGGTTTGAGTCGAGATTACGTCAGCTTTTAAATCAAAAATTGCAAAGAAATCGGTCAATTCGTTTAGGAGTTATGATGGACATACTCATACAATACATTTTCCCTGTGTTGGTCCAGGCTCCTTTGCAGACAGCTCGTAAAAGGCAAGTCACTAACACCGTGACATCTGACTAGGTGGTAAAGTTTCGAAGCGATTCACCCGGATGGGTACCGCCGCCTTCCCAATTCCTGCCGCCTTCTCAATTCCTGCCGCCATAACGTTAGAGCTTGCCGTTGAGGCGTTCTGGTTCGGAAGATAAGGTAGCCGTTAAACATACTTTCGCTCGAGTCGTAATATCCCGGCCTCAGGTTGGCAACGCAAAATTACCACCTTTGGTGTTTCAAGTCGGTGTAAATTTCTTACCATCAAGAAATTTGTCTCTTTGTTTGCCTTCCAATATCATAAAACACATACACACACACGCGCAAACGTACGTACTCACACTTCAAATTTATAATATTTGGCTGTTACTTTATATTAGATTGCACAGTATCTGTGTTAGATTGTATCTGAGGTGACATTGTAGTTTTTATTACCTACAATGTAATACAGATTAAAATGTCAAACCTTGGAGTACTTCAGTTTATAGTTTTTAATAAGACGACAATAGGTTTAAATTCAAAGACACATTTTGAAATAACACTTGTACTGTTCCACGATCTAAGTTATTTGTCGCGGAAAAGTACAAGTGTTATTTAAATATGTCTACACGATGGAATACAAATAAATGCCGACGTTGAATAGAATCTTTAAATCTTACTGATTACGGTATTGACAAAGATGAAGGTAGGTCTAATTATTATACAAGTAGTTGCAATCTTAAAGGATCCATAATTTTGTCCTCTGTATGGGGCACCATTTTGTTTCGGAATTTTGAAACGGGTTTCGGTAGCAAAATTCTAAATGTTTGTGGCGGGCCTAAATTTGTTTATCAATGTCCGGATTTTGTAATAAATTAATAAAAAACACCTTCAAAAGATTACCTAATTGAGTTTAGGCGCCATCGGGAAAAAAGATGTTCGAAGTTTTTTCATAATTATTGAATTCCTTGTTGATATTGAGTGAAACTAGTCAATTTTGGTGGCATTTTGTACAATTTTGTTCAGTGAAAGTGCACAAATGAAATAATTGTGAAGAAATTAGCGTATCGTGTTGTCGCCAAATCTCATTACATAAGCTTGTGTAATGAGGCCGCCGCATTACCCTAGAGCCTGACATGACTTACGACTTATGAATGCTAAGTCATAAGATGTCTTCTACCTAATTATAATTGATATAAAATTTGATGCAAATTTCTACTTGACGAATAGCAAAATACTAACGTGCAGGCCAAAACTTAAAGAAAGAAAGAAACACCTTCAAAAAGAGGTGGGTTCCGGCTGGACCATCAGAATAATGTCGACTTAACCATTCAAAGGCTCGCAGCCATTCCATGCCTCTTAAAAAAAGAAAAGAGTAGTCTCTGCAGAATATGAATCTAATTTTTAAAGTTATCTTAATTATGATGGACATTGGCCATTAACTCATTTACTAGTAGACCCTACAATCTTAGCAATTCTATACCTACCTAATAGTGTTTAAGAGTTTAGACCAACAAAAAGAGAAATAAGGGCTAAACGGAGTGAGACTCCTTAGACAAGAAAATTCGTGAGCGTAGAAACCTTCATTGTCTCTGTTTCCTTTACAAAAGTTTATTTAATGCTGCTTCTCCTGAATATCTGTACGAGCGTTTTACATTTTTACACCCTTTTGATTCTGATTGTCGTCCACACCTGCGTGGAATTTTGAAATTGCCTTGCAGTTCCACTAAGTTGTATAACCATTCTTTTACTTTTAATGCTGTGAAACTATGGAATTCATAGCCTTATGAAATTCGGAGTATGCAATCATTAACAGTTTTTAAGAAGGCAGTAATGGAGCGTTTTGGTGTGTAATTAATTAGCATGTTGGCACTTTAGTCATAATTAGTAATTTAGTTTGTGTTTTTTTTTTTTTGTAAAGTAAGTTTTATATTGTGCACTGTATGTGCACAATATAAAACTTACTTGCACTGTGCTGTGCAAGTAAGTTTTATATTGTGTGCATTCTTTTATGTGTAACTGTGCATTCTTTTATGCATTCTCTCTATTTTGGGTTTGCTGGAAGAAATCTCTTTTAGAGATAAGCTCGCCTTTTGTATAATTTTACATTTTAATTGTTTTTTTTTACTTTTTGTGTACAATAAAGAATTAAAGAAAGAAAGAAAGGGAAGTGTAAGTGGAAATAAACACAAAGTGCATATGTGAATAACATCGAAAATATCTATAGCGAAGGTTCAGCAACTGTTAGCCTGGAAACTATAGGAGATGCTTTTCCAATCGAGAGAGGAGTTAGACAAGGTTAACCACTCTCACTATAGCTGCTCACAGCAGCTCATGAACAATGTTGGTGTTGGCCCGGGCTCTTTTGCAGAATAGACCATCTGCCTTCCTGCCAGGCAGCTCGTAAAAGGCGAGCATAGGCTTACCGTCGTTAACACTGTAATATATGACTAGGTGGCAGTGTTTCGCAGCGACTCACCCATTGGTGCCACCGCCATACTTATTCCTGCCGCCATAACGTCCAATGCTTGCCGTTGACGTGTTAGTTTGGAGGATAAGGTAAACTTACTTTTGCTCGAGACCTAACATCCCGGCCTCAGGTTTGCGACGCACCATTACCACCTTTTGTGTCTCTAGGCGGCCTGAATTTCTTACCATCAGGAAATCCGTCTGCTTGTTTGCCTTCCTATATCATAAAAATTTGTTTAGAAAATTAGAATTAATTTAGTCACACTAAATTAAAATGGATCGCGATTAAATCATCCAATGACCAAATATCCAAAGAAATAAGACTAAAAAATATATTTACGCCCATATCCCCGAAGATGTAGGCAAGAGCACAACCAGGGCACCTACGATTAGCCGAAGACACTAAGTCCCATAATTTGATAGGTGGCAAACCCATCACCAACCTGGCACATATCCAATCCCGGGCAACATTATTTTTATTAAAAAACATTACAAATATACATTTTCTATTTTTTTGCAGCCGACCCGGGAATCGGACCCAGGAATCGAACCCGGGACCTCAAGAAGTCAAGTCCGAAGCCGGTTCGCTAGACCACAGACAAAACTTAAGAATTGCAGATAGGTGGAAAAAAAAACTCTAAAAACATTGTCACGAGTTGATTAGCTAAATTGAAGGTGAACAGGACATAGGTACGCTTCTCTGCAAAAAGGTGAAATGGAGCAAACAGATGATTCTTTTGGTACCCAAGAGATGTAAGGTCACAAAGTGAAAAATGGGAGGATAAATTATAAATGACACCAGGACCCCTTTCGATAAGAGTGGCGGCAGACAGAAAGCTGTAGCAAGAGGCCTGAGCTGTAGTATGACGTATCATGTAAGGCACACCGAAATAAACATTTTGTATTACGTGTAAATTTTAGTTTTACATTTAGTTGTTAAATATTAAATGTGAATTTTCAGAATGTGAAGTTTTTTTATTTTTTACTCTTGTAAGATGGAAATACATTATTAGACCAGGGTCGATAATTTTTAAAACCAAATAAAATAGTAGTAGGATGAAACCCATTAGAAAAGGAGGAGAATATGATCAAAATGAAAGGAAAAATAAATTA
>NJDD01001927.1:33302-46513 GCA_002245505.1 Calephelis nemesis
TTTTTTAATTATCATACTATTATTTACTATTATTCGTTGCCTAAAAGAACCACCCTGTTTGGTGCCTGAAAAACCAAACATCTATAGTAATTCTGTCTAAAGAACTATATTGACTTAAAACCCAGGTGGTTACGTACAGTTAGTGTTGCCAGGCGTCCGGATAAAGCCGGACACAGTCAGGATTTTTGGATGCGTGTCCGGCCAAATTAGAGCGTGTCCGGTCTGTCCGGCTTTTGTTAGGCCTTTTACATTTTCTGAACGACCAAGCGCCGAGCGCAGACGACTCTAGAATTTAACGTTGACTGATTAATAATAACGTACCTAAGACAGATTTGGCATATGGCGATAATAACCGAAAATTAACAAGATTTATGATAATAATAAAAAAGATTGGTTTGACAAAGGTACATATTTTTTGTTGTACCTAATGCTGAGACAAAATCCTCAATAATGTAGGGTGTCCGGCTTTTCTACTCAAATGTCCGGCCAAACTGGCTGGACTATCCAGCTTTTAGGCTTGACGACCTGGCAACCCTATGTACAGTGAACTCTTGCAAAGCGTACAGCGGCCATACCTATTCCTGTCTTCATAACGTTAGTGCTCACTGCTCACCACTATGGTGTTACGTGCTGGAGGGTCGTAGTAATCGTTGGACTTGCATTTGTGGATGAAAATCCCTGTCATGATAGCAATACATCACTATCATACAGTCTGCATGCGACAGCTGCCCGATACCAATTACCATCATCTGTTTATTTCGTTGCTAGCTGTTTGCACTCGATCTCGTCAGCGTAATATTATTTAAATTTTTATACCTTCATCGCCTAATATAGTTCTTTATGGGTTGATTTTTGGAAATAAGTAGCACTTTTTTGAACCCCCCATCTTCAGCATATCAAATTTTATCAAAATCGGTTCAGCCGTGAAAGAGCAACAGACAAACTGTCGCATATCATATGTACATATAATATAAGTATAGAATTTCTAGAATGGAAAAAAGAAATACTGATTAGGGTATGTAGGTACATGGAAAGGCATATCAAATTCCTTTAAAATCGGTTTAACCGTGAAAGAGCAACATACAAACTGTCTCATAATATACATATATGTTTTAGAACAGAATTTCTATAATGGAAAAAGAAATAACGAGTAGGTACAGGGAATAGTGTAAACGGAGACTTGGTGGTTGTCAAGGCAATTATCGACTAGCTAAAGGAACAGCAATTACAGTAAAGATTAAGATGGGATTAAAAAATGTTGGTTTAAAAATGTGTAAGGGCATCTTGTAGGGTTACTCATGAATCTCGTTTAATGCAATATTGGAAATGGAATCGGATCTGTCCCTTTATGTACTCTTGAACACAATACCTACTAGCGAATTATTAAAGATTAATTAATAATAAAAAATAGATGATTTTATCAGATTAATTGAATTTTGTTGTAAATAAATGTTAATCATCCGTTATTACTGTGTTCCAGAGTACCTACCTAAAATGACAAATCCGATTCAAATTTCCAATTTGCATAAAATCGATATTCAAGAGTAACCCTACTAATGGTTCGGTGATGTGTATGTGGAAAGAATGTCAGATGTAAGATAGACAAAACATACATAATGCAAATATGGGTAGGTGATAGAAGAACAATGAACTCTCTCAGGCTTTAACCAAGAATTGTACCTATATCCGAATTCGGCATGTTACTAAAAGTGTTTATCAGTTATCAATTTAAGGAACTAGGCCTCTGTGCAGGAGTCGAGTTGCACGGAAGATAGGTATGTAGGTATGTATGTGTGTGTGTGTGTGTGGTAGATAGGTTCTAATCCAAACATACCATTGCAAGATCTACCAATCACCTACCAGTTCAATTGCTGGGTTGAATATTCCTTGTTTATTATACCAGCAATGGAGTTAATGACAATTATTACCTGAAATAAACCATCTTGCGTTCAAAATATGTTGCTTGAAAAAACCATTTCATTCTTCTTTACCTGAAAGAAATGTAACTTGGGTTTTTACTACTTACCTAAATATAGAAAACCGTAAAGTAATTAGCATTTGATACCGTCTTCATCGTACGAAACATTGAACCATTTTGCGGATTCCGAAGAACCCTGGGATTGGAGAGGAAGAGGGATAGGACAAGGTAAGGATATGGACGTTGCGAGTGACGTGTGGCGGGGAAACAGACCGCCACACCGACTTCACTTAAAAATATGTTTTACAAACTAATTATAAAAAACTTGTAAAATTCCAAATATCGTTTTTTGTACATCACAGAAGCTTCTACTACAAACACTCGCAACTGAGATCAAATATTATTTATCTGTACAAACATATATATCTGTTACTTTAACTTGCACGTATCGTTTTACTAATTCTACTAAAACGTTGGGTTTGAATTGTTTAAAGCTCTTAACCAGCGAGGTAAAAAGATGGTGGGTCGTTTAGAGAACGCCCGCTGAAGTTTAAACCCGACGTTAAAACTAAATACATTGGTCACGTGTTTTAAATAAACGATACGACTAGCGGGATAAACCCGAACCCGTCCCCACGAGCCTCGCCGCCGAGACTTATAGAAAAATATATTATAACGCCTCATTTATAAAAAAAAAAAATGCAACGTTTTCTTACCTTGCAACAACATGCGTTGGCCAAATCGCATACCTGACACCCCGTCGGACGTACACGAAATTTGTCAACATAATCCAATAAGTTTGACAGAAAACTGAAACAACGTGGGACGGGGTTACAGCTGCTATATAAAATCACAGAGGCCGCTTGTTGGTGCAAAGCTGACGACGAGGGGCGAAGCGACGGGCTTCGCGCGAGCACCGAACCATCGTCGACGCGAAAATCTCACCCAAATCATTTTTTTTTGTGTTTTTCATCATTTTTAAAAGGAACTGCGATTTCCGCTTCGACGGCAATCCAGTGATCGCGCGTCTGTACTTATCTACTAAAATTTTAATGAAATAATACCTATACGCCGGAATTTAGTCGACACGAGGCGAAGTCGCGCGTTGACAAGCGACTCCGCCTCTTGCGCTCACGCGCACTGCGTTACGAAATAAAAAACTTAGCACAGAGAGGCGGAAGCGCAGTCCTACGGTGTTTGGCGTCGGACTGCGCCCCCGAGCACTAACACTAAAGTCTGTACGTGTTTACGCGGTGGCGCTGACGTTGAGCAGTAACTTTAGGGGCAACGCGCGGTCTACCTCAGGTCGGCAACGAGATTCACGACCATCACGACGCCAGTGGGTAGGAGGTGGTGGTAATGCGGCGGCTGCAGGTGCTGCGCCCCACTTGCTGCCTGCGTAACGTTCCGCGCCCGGCCTGTCACGCCGCCCTAAGCCGAGGCCCGTCCGCGCACAGCGCCTTCGTCCCCGCACTTGCTGTTGACCCTGGCAATTCATATCCGCCCCGAAATTTACTCTTACTCGATTACACTATGGACAGTTCACTTATCACTGTAGCTGTGACACGGAGTAGAGTGCTTTTTGCTTTGTGCGTGTGAAACAAGATGGCCGTAGTTTGGTCGACTGCAATTCGCCTCTGCCGCTCAGCCTCGAACCACTGTCGATCTTCGTAGATGACACGTCGAAACACTTTAACTCACTTTCACGACTTTATCGTCGACTGTCGCACTGCTAGCTCCGGTGATAATCAATTATTGAAACAAAATATGGACGCCACCTTTCCATCATTCGCACGTTCACCTCTCGATTTCGACTACGTGACGCGGGGCGCTCGCTCTTTATATATGGCAATGGCGGGTGCGCGTATTTGATGCGCAGAGGGGATATAAAGAATGCCATGCACGGTGTTTTGGATTTTTTTACCCAATTTTACAGAAACGTATGTTTTATTGCACTTAATTAATATAAAATCTTGCATAATAGCTAAAAGAGTGAATACTGTTTAATGTATTGAATTAGAATCATTTATGAATAATAATAGATTTTCTTCTGATTCAAACAGTCATTTAAAGTAGATATTTTAGACGACGGCCGTAAATTTGATGACCCGTTTGTCTATCACAAAATTAATGATAATACGAAACGCACATTGCGTTACTAACATTATCATTATAAAGTCTACTGCTATACATAATTACCGTCTGTTATGGTAGGCAGTAGGTACATCTTTTTCTGGCAATCCAACGTTCTCCTTCCAACTTTGAACTTGTTAATTACAATTAAAGATAAGGTTTAGTTTTGTAATAAACATTTAGAGTGAGCTAGTAAAGAGGGGGGCAAAGTCGCATCTGCAAGGCCCCTTTACTTATGTTTCAACAATAGAAAAATATTACACTTAGCACGTCTAAGAAATGCAATTAGTTAAATGCTCGTGGCAAACATGGTCAGTATCTTTAAAGTTTTTATTTAATATAATCAGGTACCATCAAATTAAAAGAAGCCTAACAAGGAAACTTTTTGTGCGAGACCTTGGGGTACTGGGGACCACGTTGCCCTACTATCACAAGTTGTATTTAAAAGATAGATATACGTATCAATGTGTAGGACCTTTTTGGTTACCTAAAAAAGGAACAATACCTACAATACACACATTTAAATAGACGTACTTTCAGTTGCCCCTCACTAGGGAGAGTTCACAGTTTTAGATATTTAGGCGTGATTATAGACTCTCCGCTTTCATACTAATGTCATACTACAATAACCTCGTTTGTAACATACATATTATAAAAAAAGTTTACTCATATATTTTAAATTAATACAACATATTACAAAATACAATACATTCTAAAAACAATTTACTGTTAAGCCCTGTGCTGCTAAGAAAAGGTCAAAAATACCTAAAGAGTAATTAGTGTTTAGTAATTAGACTAAAGGTTGCTTTTCCTTCATACATCATACATATACCCTATCGCGAATCTTTATGGTTTTTGGAATGTACTCGTATATAATGTTTCGCCTCTATGGTCTAGCGTTTCAGAGGTTGGACTTGACTGCATGATGTCCAGGGTTCAAACCAAGGGCCGGGAAACAAATATGGTTTGGTTTTTCCAATTTTCTAATTAAAAAAATGTTGCTCGGGATTGGATATGTGCCCGATTGGCGATAGGCTTGCCACCTACCACATTATGGGACTTAGTGTCTTCGGCTAGTCGTCGGTTCCCTGGTTGTGCCTCTGCCTACCTCTTCGGGGATATGGGTGTGAAGATACTTACTTACTTACTTTTATATAATGTTTATAAAAATATTTATTCACAATGTTATACAACTTACTTTTGCTCGAGGGCTAACATCGCGGCCTCAGGTTGGCAACACAACCTTTACCACCTTTGGTGTCTCTAGGTGGTGTGAATTTCTTACCATCAGAAAATCCGTCTGCTTCTTTGCCTTTCTTTATTATATAAAAAAAGTTTTAGGCAATTGCTTATGTTATTAAATCAGTAATTGTAATCTTAACAAAATAAAATATGTAAATTTAAGCCTTTTAGCTGGCTTAAAACTTTAGCTTATGAATGTACCAAACTGCTAATAGTTTTACAAATTACACATAATATACATATGCACATCAACGTGCTCTCATATAAATCAAATGCACGCGTATTCTCATACTCAATACAGCAAATGTCAATTTCTTATTTTAATTTCATTTGTTGTGCTTTTATGGTTATGATACTTGATAGTATCAACGTCCGTAACGACTTGCTTAGCATGCCTGGTGACCTTTAAATCTAGTACTTACTTTTGTTTAGACTCTCGCGATGCTTGGTTTTAATTCCAGTGTTTAAAACATTAACAAAAATGGAATTAATCTTAATTAAGAAACAGTTTTTATGAAGGGCAATAAATAAATATAGGTTATTGAACGCTTCCTTGTTCCAAACATTTTTTTATCATTTTCTCTCTTTTTGTATTCTCGCATCATAATGGTCTCTGTTGTTGTAACTTACATCAAGGTACTATAGTAATATTTAAGTAAGTTCATTCAAAATCAATACAATACGATAGATGATGGTAGAACTCATCAATCTAAAACGACAATATTATCTTTTTTCTTTAATTATGATAAATTGTATGAAATATTGTTGTCAACTTAATTTGGCGTGAATGGCAGTCTTTAGATACGAGCTGCGCCTATCGCCGCGTTGCGTGTTGCGTGAAAAAAAGAAAAAACGAAAACAAGGCGGTTGGGGTCATAACCCGACCATATTTAACTAGCTACAAATATAAATACGTTCGCTATATTACTATGACGTCCTAATTTGGCTGTATAGTAGCAAATGGCGGCTTGTTATTTTCGAATTCAGCTGGAAACACGATAATGTTTAGTGTTTGTTTTTGTAATTACGTAGGTATGGATTTGTAATCAATAATGCCTACAATTTTGTTTACATTAATTTTTATTATCGCACTAAGTTTATAACCTACGACGAAATTATATTATTAGCACTTGCTAACTTGGTATCTTACTTAACACCCGTACCTATTCCCCAAGAGCTACCTTGGCAGAGGTAAAACCAAGGCACCCACGACTAGCCGAAGACACGTCCCACAATGTGATAAGCTATTATTATTATAAGCCATCCTGACATTTTCATCTCGGGCAACGCTGTTTTTACTTGAAAATTAAAAAACCCATTTTCTTTTACTGTACCCGGGGATCGAACCAAGAACCTCACGGAGTTAAATACAACACCGGACCGCTGGACCACAGTCTGAAATATTATGATTAGGTTTTTATTACGGAGTTTTTCGTAAAGTAATAGAGAGGAACAAAGGAGACAGGAGCAGCCTAGACGCTCAGACAAAATGTACGTTTTTATTAGGCTGAGCCTAGACGTCATCTAAGTACCTAGGTATATAGTAAAAAGTGCATTTTTGTGTTGGTACTTACTATAAAACACAATATTATTATTGATTGAACAAGTAGGTACCTATCCGACTTGGCATACTTCATTCCGCTTGATAGGTAGGATACATAGGTACATCTTTATAGACATCTGTACCTACTGACAGTATCAAAAAAAAAAACAAAAAAATCTTTATTCAATACTAAATACATTAACATTTTTAATAGAGGGTAGCGTTTCCTTTTAAATGCAACAAAGCATTTGTGTTAGGAAGCGCTGCTCTGTCATAGCTCAATGAAGATATTAAGGTAGGTGCCACACTAGGTAAATACAATTTGATAACAATATTTTTAAAATGTATTAATTACTTATTATTAATCTTATGATATTTTGTTATTATAGATTAATTTAAATTTGTAACATGCGCAATTTGCATGCATTAATGCGTGTTGGTATGTATATGAAACATTTATGTGTGTTTCTTTGTGTATGAGTGTGTTTGTGTGGGTTTGTGTATGTGTGCCACACTAGGTAAATACAATTTGGTAACAATATTTTTAAAATGTATTAATTACTTATTATTAATCTTATGATATTTTGTTATTATAGATTAATTTAAATTTGTAACATGCGCAATTTGCATGCATTAATGTGTGTTGGTATGTATATGAAACATTTATGTGTGTTTCTTTGTGTATGAGTGTGATTGTGTGGGTGTGTGTAATGATTCTATTTCTTAGCCAAATAGTTAAACATGATTTACACGAATAGAGGAGCATTTGATATACATTAAGATTTTTGTTAATTTTGTTATATATGTAAGCAGATATACTTTTGAATTGACGTTTAGCAAAAGTAGATTTAGTTTTTACGATGGGGGCTACTATATACGATCTACGCCTAGTTTGATTTTTGGGGTCGTATTTTAGTGATTTGTGTAATTGTAGTACCACATTCAGAATATATAGTTGTCTTACAGTTAGTACATCACATATTGTATATAAACTAATTGTGGAGAACCAAAAAGGTTTAAAGCTCATCACTTTAAGCAGGTGTCGTTGTGCTCTTTCTAGTTCCAAAAATCTCGTTTTAGTGGCACCTCCCCAGACCGGAATACAATACACCAACACAGACTGAGCCAAAGAAATTTATAAAAATTTTAGTATGTTTTTATCAGCTACGTACCTTATCGTTTTAAAAAGCCACGTCAGTTTTCTGATACGGGACATCATCAGTTCTAAGTGTGCATGCCAAGATAGGCGCTGATCAACTATAACCCCCAGGTATTTAATACAACCGATTCTCACAATTTCAGTACAAGTACAGTTACTATCAAAATTGTAGTGAATTTTTAGTTTGAAATCAGGATTTGGCTGTGAAGTTTTGTACTTAGTAAAAACTATGAAGTTTGTTTTTTGTATATTTAGGGTTAATAAATTTAGTTTTAGCCAGTTGGCTATTATAGATAAACCCCTGTCAGCAACTTCCCTTACCGATTCCCATGAATTACCGGTAAATACTATTGCCGTATCATCAGCGTATGAAAATATTTGCCCGTTAGCTATTTTTAGGTTGCAAAGATCGTTTATATATATTAAAAAAAGCGTTGGTCCGAGAACACTTCCTTGCGGAACACCATACGTCACTTCAGCTTTTTCACTGATGTAGTCACCTATTTTGACACATTGTGTACGATTTTTGAGATAATCAGCCATCAAAGCCAGTGGAGTTCCTCTGATTTCGATTCTCTCAAGCCTATCTATAAGAATGGGTACAGAAACCGTATCGAATGCTTTTTTTAAATCTAGAAATACTGTAACACATTTTGTACCTCTGTCTACTTCTTCTGTGATATGCGATGTTAGTGCAGTAACAGCATCTTCAGTAGAAAGTCTCTGTCTAAAGCCAAATTGCGAGTTAGATAGCATTTTGAATTTTTCTAAATAATTTATCAGTCGTACGTTTATTATTTTTTCCATAACTTTAGATAGTGCAGAAAGTACAGAAATAGGTCTGTAATTTAAAATATTGTCTCTGTCACCAGTCTTATAGATAGAAGTAATTACAGCTTGTTTAAAGACGGAAGGGAAAACTCCCTTGTTAAAACATTGGTTGATTAAATGGGTGATTATAGGTACAATTATGTCACTAGATAATTTTAAGAAAGTTGTAGGTATATTGTCCCAGCCCGGAGATTTGTCCGATTTCAAACTTGTTAATGTGGCATACACTTCGTGATTGCTTGTTTCTAGTAAAACAAATGATGATGCTTGAGAACTTCTTACATCATGATGGTGTGTATGCGCAGTATTCGGGATAATTTTATCTGCCAAAGTTATGCCAATGTTTGCGAAGTATTTATTTATAATGTTAACCGACTCTAAAGGGGATACGCCTAAACTGATGTTTTTCGTATTTCCGCTTAAGTTTTTTAATTAGATTGTTACAATGATTACGGTACCTTTTATATGCAATCTTTAAAATTTCATTTTGTGGATCTTGATTTTGCATGTTATTTCTATTTCGAATACATCTTAGGATACCAGGGGTTACCCAAGGTTTAATAATGCGATCTTTAGAAGGAACAGATTTTATGGTTGTACAAGACTATGCAATGTTGTATTTCGGATACTATCTCATTAGCTAATGTTATGGGGTCTTCGAGGTTTATTAATTTATTGAAGTTGCTTTCCTGTAAAGTAACTAAAGCTCTTTCTAGGTCTGTCACAGTCTTTTTATAATAACTACTGTCTCTATTAGTTACCTTAGTGCAAGCTATTTTTAAGAATATCAAGTGATGGTCTGTGATGGTTATGTTAAAAACTATAATCGAGGGTGAAATTATATCTTTGTGTAGTTTCAAAATAAAATGATCAAGACAGTTATTTTCTCTAGTAGGTATAGTATGTCCGGGTAGAAGACCATGCATTGCAAGCATATTTAGGTAAGAGAGTCTGTTATTACGCTCGTAAGGTTGTTCGCTGGGTTTGTCAATAACATTTATGTTTATGTGACCTGTAATAATAATGTTTTTATTAGTTTTTAAAGAGTCTAAGTGGGTATTTAAAGCAATGATAAAGTTCTCAGCATTCATATTACTAGGCGAGCGATACATACCTAGTAAAATTAAATTACTTATTTCTAATTGCAGACAAGACGCGTGTTTCAAATTTATTTCGGTAACTTTACAATTTATTTTTTATATACTTTACGTATTTTTTATATATAAAACAACACCATCACATCGATTAACATGATTTGTAATTTGATAAGATATGTAATTTTCAAGCTGTGGAATAGGTTTGTTTTCATCCAGTCTACATTCTGTTAAAACCATAAAATCTAATTCTGGATCAAATAGTGTTATCGTAGCATAAAAGTCATCAAAATTTCTATAAATACTTCTTATATTTTGTGGTATAATTGTAACCTCTGATTTTTTATTAATCTTATATTGTTTGAGGTATTCAATAATATCACACTGTTTAGAGTCGGCTATTTTAATATTATCTATTACTTTCATATTATTTAGAGACTTATCCATGTTTAAATATCAGGTTGAAGGCTACTTTTATTTCAAAGGTATGTTGCAGACACTTCTCGTACACCATTTTAATGTATATCATAATGTTACTGTGTGTTAAATTTATTTTATATTTATTAAAAGGTTTAGTGCCAAGTGTATTGTGAGCATGTGTGTAGTTGTTATGTGTATTGTGTAATGTTGTTATAAATTTGTTACAATTCAAAATTATTAGGTGTAAATTAATAACAATATTATTAATCAATAAAAATAAAAAATAAATAATGTTCTGTACAAGACGTATTTCAAAAAGGTGATCTCGTTCACTCACTTGTCTTGCGGCTAGTCAGGTGGATTGTAACAAGTTATTTATTTGGGATTCATTATGTATAGAAATTACAGGTGTGTTATCATTTTCTCGAACATAAACACGTCCATATGCAGTCCAACAGTATTTATAACGTTTCGATTTGGCTAAGTCTCGGGCCAGGAAATACAGGCGCGCGCCTTTAGAAGTTAACTGTTCAGAGACATATATAGGGGTATCCTCTTTGGATTTATGTCCCAAATGTTTTGCACATAATTTATGTTTATGTTTAACGTTAAAAGTCTTGCAGCTTTTCAATAAATCGGTCTTAACAATAGGTGATACAGTTTCAACAATAATAGGTGGGCTAATCGTTGATTTTCCGTTTCCCTTTACTCTGTAAATGTCTTTAATTTCTGAGCTAGTGAGGTTACAACCCGTGCATTTGGCTAAAGTTAAAACCATTTCTATTAATTTTTCTCTAGGTTCATCTGCAAGTTTAGGGACATTTTTAATTTCCAAGTTAGATTTTCTACTTTCTCTCTGTAAATTTTCAATTTTGTCCTCAAGTACCACTATTTCTTCTTTGTCTTTCTTACGTTGGACTTCTAAGAATTCAATTTTCTTTTTAATTCCTCATTTTGAGAAGCCAGGAAAGAAATAGTGCTTTCTATACTCGCATTAGTTTTTTTTATGTCGGTTAAATTTGTGTTAATTTTTTTTATTTCAACTTCTTGTGCCTGGAACATAGACAGAATCAGAGTCCGAATTTCTTCCTGAAAAGCATCAAATCTGTCTGTTTCTGGATCATTGTTTCTTCTTCTTTTACATCTAGTAGATAGTAAATTTGGCGGTGTTTAATCCAACTGTGCTATTAGATTCAATTCTGATTCAGACAACGATTTATCCACATTCGACATGTTTTAATTTTTGTGTTGTTATAAAAATTGCTTCCATACAGGTGAGTCCCCAGCTTTATGTTGATTCAAAGATGGCTAACGCGTTTGGACGTCAATGAAGGGCGGTAGGCCGAGTGTAATGGCAACGTCAAAATTCATAAAACGTAACTTTCGCGTTAGTGAGTAAACTCGTAACATGTAGTTACACGTTTTAAGTGCGGTGTAATGCCATTGGAAAACCGTGTCACTTTTCACTGAGTTACGAGTTTACTCACTAATGTCTGCGTTTATAACACAAACAAATCATATGTAGATAACAACATATGTCATTGTTTAAGGTGGGCATACTTTCTAACGTCGTCGTATTACTTTGCGAATTTTCTTTCTCTTTTACTCCTGCAAGATAAAAAGAGATAAAACGAAAACAATGTCAATACATTTTTTTCTTTTTCTTTCTTTAGATTTTGGCATTCACATTAGTATTTTGCCATCAGTCAAGTAGAAATTTGCATCAAATTTACCAAAATCGGGGTTCAATTATAATTAATCACAAGTCATAAAGGTCAAAAGGTACATAAAGTGTACCTACAAGTACAAATCCCGTCCATAGACCGTCAAGTCAGGATCTAGAATGCGAGGTTCTCTTAGAATAGTTACACCTAGAAGATTATCTCCCCGGCCCAGAACATCTAGGCCACATCTGACCCCAAGAAGGCGCGTGCGATCTGGTACTTCCTTATACGTAGATCAAACGGCGAGGGTATTTCTTAATTCGGATATGAAGTGGAGAAATTTCCAAATTGAGAAGTTTCTGGCCGAACAAAGGCAAAAACAAAATGAGTTACGTATTAGAAAGTTAAAACTAGCGTCGCAATCGCGTTGGCAAGAGTTGACGAGTAGGGCGCTGGATATACTAGGCCAAATAGCCAATAAGATTTAATTTATTTTTACGACGACACTTTTTTTATGATATTGGAAGGCAAACAAGCAGACGGATATCCTGGTGTAAGAAATTCACGCCGCCTAGAGACACCAATGGGGGTAATAATGCGTTGCCAACCTGAGGCCGGGATGTTAGGCTTCGAGCAAAATTAAGTTTACCGTCTACCGTAACCTCCAAACCGGAACACGTCAACGGCAAGCATTAACATTATGGCGGCAGGAATCTTATGTAGTACCAATCCGGGCAAGTCGCTGCGAAACTCTACCAACTAGTAGGATGTCACGGTGTTAGTGAAAGTAAGCCTATGCTCCCTTTTACGAGCGACCTGGCAGGAGGGGAAATGACCTATTCTGCAAAGGAGCCCGGAACAACAAGAAGGAGACACAACGGCACGAATAGCTAAGGCGGAAGAGCTCCGTCAAGTTGCACAGCATAGTACTCTTATAACTGGTCAAGGTCAAGGCATCCACTGAAAATCAGTGGATGCCTTGATCCAACAGTGGTAGTTTACGATAGACAGGGTTAAATTTAATTATAGTTTTTAAATATTTTGGTAATATATAACTGAACTAGTTACAAATTATATTATAAAAAAATATAAATTAAAAGTTAAAGCATAGGTATGTGCATGTGCCAGGCATCTTGTAAAGGGCGAGCACAAGCTTGCCGTCACTAACACCGTGACATCTAACTAGGTGGTAGAGTTTCGCACCGAC
>NJDD01001928.1:0-20136 GCA_002245505.1 Calephelis nemesis
CAGGTTATCATATCCGCCGCCTGAGACTCGGCGTTGTTACTCATTTAGCACCACCAAGGGGACACGTGCAGGGTTATTTCAGGTAGTTCCTGCGGACGCGAGCAACGCTACCCCCAAATACCGAAGGATAGCAGAACACAGGTTTAAATGTGCCCAGAACAAAAAGATCGAGAAAAACAACTCCACAAGAAGATAGAATGGTAACCAGGTTAATTAAGAAAGATCCGTTTCAAGGTTCTATTTTAATTAAACATGAATTGTTTGGGACAGACGAAAGAGCTGGTGTCTCAGCAAGGATCGTTCGATGACGTCTGGTAGAAGGGTTGTTCGGAAGAGTGGCTCGCAAAGTATAGTTTTTGAAGAAAGAACATAGAAATGCTTGTTTGGCGTTTGCACGTAAATTTGGACATTGGACCTACACCCAATGGCAATATGTATTAATCTCTGATGAGACCAAGGTTAATTTCATTTCTTCAGATGGAAGGCAATACGTACGGCGTCCAGTAAAAGCAGAAATGAATCCAAGATTCACAAAAAGGCAGGTGAAACATGGCAATGGAAACATTAAAATGTGGGCTTCATTTTCTGGACGTGGAGTGGGACCTGTGGGGAAAGTTCAGGGTAACTTAGACCAACATCAATACAAGGCAATATTGGAGGAAACAATGTTTCCCTATGCTGAGGAGCATCTCCCTATTATATGGACGTTTCAGCATGATAACCACCCGAAACATATCGCCCATTCAGTCAAGTCGTTTCTTACCAGTCAGTCAGTATTGGTGCTAGATTGGCCAGCAAATAGCCCGGACCTTAACCCAATCAGGCACCTTTGGCACGAAATCAAGAAAAAAGTAGCCACTTATCCACAACTTTAGATGAACTTAATGAAGCTTTTTGTGAGGCATGGGCAAACATTCCTGTCGAAACATGCCAGAAACTGATAATGTCTATGACACATTGGTGTCACACGGTAATTACTAACAAAGGTTTTGCTACTGGGTACTGATTTTACATGTAATAAAATGGAGCTGTTAAAGATATTATAATACTGCAGATTATCAGTTTTGTTTAACTCTATTTTTCATTATAGTTTACTGTCCTTAATTAAATGTCCACCTACAGAATTATACCTTAAAATTGAATACATGTTCAACCTTTGATATTAAATACTTTTTTCTATTTACTTATTCTTTTATTTACAGCCATTTAAAGCATAATAATGGGACCAAATTATGCAAATAATAGATACTAAGAAATCAATAGGGTTTTATATTTGTAAGTACATAACCGGTTATTGTTCTCCACTATCTTGCATGTCCCTAATTAGTTGACCACGACTGTATTACAGAAAAAACAATAAAACTCTTCATTTGTATGACCATAGAAAATTATCTTTTTGTTCATCTCATTTTATCTAAAAGGGATAATAGTCTTGATTAGCAAGAGAATGTTTAAATTATTTATATCAAGGTTAAACTGGCCAATCTGGCTTACCCTTCCGGGGAAAATTCAAGGTTGAACACACCGCCGGTAGGAAGTGCGTTTGCTTGTTCACAATCCCAAGATGCTATTGGTTTCATACCACAGTAAAGACTTCGGGAAAGCGCGTCTACGGCCCCAATAGGATGATTAAATCCAGTCTCGCGCTGTATCAGCCGATAAGGGCTGAATGCTGAATATCTTGCCATGAATATATTATCTAGATTCCTTTGAGTATCCATATCGTCGTCAAATTTGTGAATAGGTTACACAATGAAGTTAGTTTTAAGTACACCACATAACAATTTCACATATAATGTTAATGAAATGTAAAAATAAATTACGACTACATGTTCTTTTAGGTCGAATACCAGATTTTTAGAGAACGCAAAAAAGATAAAACAAGGACGGCTGTAGGGAACTCTGAAATTCACACAAATTTACAGAATAGAATCAGACCATTAATCAGACAGACCACAATCAGACTGACATGACCATAGATAATACACCTTGACATGACATGACCATGACGGGCGACAGCTAGAGGTGACAATGATACATCGTGACCGATTTCCCAGAAATATCGAGTATCGATGTTTCAACTTAAAAACTTCGATGTTTACCATCGATGTTTATTAATTACCAGCAGTTTCACGCAGCTTCGCAGCATACCGATTTGGATGAAACAAAGCCTATGATGAAAAAAAGCCTCGTGGATAATGTAGCTTTCGAATGGTGAAAGAATTTTTAAAATTGGTCCAGTAGTTTTTGAGCCTATTCATTACAACCAAACAAACAAACAAAGTTTTCCTCTTTATAATATTAGTATGACAAATCTACTTAAGAAACTAGTGATTTCGATAAACTGTAAACCTACAATACTACATAAGGGGTTCATTGGCCAGAAGTGTGCTCGTCGCGATCCTTGCCAGGCTATTGGACTGCAATACTGACCCAGAAAAATACCATGGAGTGAGTAAGGACGTTACCTGGAGGCCACGCATTGTCGGTATCAAAAGAGGAAGTTGCACACTAAGCCCAAACAGGCGAATCAAAGAGTCTAGTGTGCTAAAACAATTGGAATGAGAGAGGTGTATTGGAAGTGAAGAATGATGGATGAGAAGGGATTCTCTGTATGTAACGGATACTAAATGAAAATGGGTAGTGATACTTCTGGTCTCCCTAAGAGAATTATGAACCGTTAATGGGGTAATGAAAGAGAGATGTAGGAGAATGTGTATAGGGAACAGTGTGGATGAAGTTCTGAGTTAGCTATTTCAAAGCGAGATTTTGAGTCAAGGTACGATTTGCATTATTGTGTGCTTATTCCAACGCTGTTGAATGAAAGCTAGTGTTGGGTATGAAAAAAAAAGTATGAGGAGGAGGTGGTGCCAAGAGTCAAATTCATATCAAATAGTGCTGTAGTGGTATGATAAAAAGCCACCAACTCATATGTTAAAAAACTGAACAGGGGGATTACCATAAGCTCTTAAAACAGAATTATTACAATAATACTAATTTTCAGCGAAGGAAGACAACCTTACGACGTATATTATAAATTTGCTTATAAAGGTGGACATTTAGCAAAATGGAAATAATACTGCTGTAAGCGTTATGAAAAATAAATATTGTTTAAGTTGTATCAAAAGACTATCGATGTATCGACACATCGATGTTTTCACATTGATGTATCTATTTGTACATCAATGTTTTTTATTTATACATCGATAGTCATTTTATCATTCTATTTTTTTAACTAGGTTTGCATCCCTAATGTCAGCTCACTACATTCTGCAGCAGGGTTGCCAACCGCACGATTTACGACTTTTGGGGTTACTCCACAGGGTTACTCTTGAATCTCGATATCATGCGAATTGGAAATTGGAATCGTTTAAGTAATTTTAGATACTTTTGAACATAGTACTAGCAGACGATTAACATTTAATTACAAATGAATTCAACGAATCCGATAAAATAGGTTATTGTTTACTTTAAACTAAATGTTAATAATTCGCTAGTATTGTGTACATACATACATATCTTCACGCCAAGTCCCTTACGGTGTAGGCAGAGAGTATCGAGTGCCAGACCGCACAATCCTGACAAACCTGTCTAGCTTCCTTCACATGCATTACCCTTTTCATACAAACACGCCAGTTTCGGAGACTCTTGACACCACCCTCGGATAATATCCGATTGATCCGATCGTGGAATCTCAGCCTTGGTTTCCCGGGTACCTACATCCATACACATACGCATTGTATATCTGCTTTGTCAATTTTTCATCTGTCATTGTTTTCACATGACCGAACCAGCGGAGCATGCCCTTTCGCATTTTAACAACAAAACTTTCTTTCAATCTCATTCTTTCTCGGATCTCACTGTTACGAATGCGGTCAGCGAGCGGTACACTACAGATTTTCCGTAGGGCTCTCGCTTACATACAATAATGTTTGGATAAGTTGTCAAAAAATTAAAAAATCCACTTTTCACTGTTCCTTTAGTTTAAAAGAGTAAAAAAGATAAGATGATTGAAATCCGTCTCTGCCTTAATCTAATTTTTTATGATGACAGATTAACCATCTAAAAGTTTGTATAATGCGATTTTATTTAAATTTCAAACGTAAAAAATGTCGTGTATTCCCAGAGGTTTTATTGAAGTTGTTCCATGATGTGACTACTGGAAGTTTTTCCCAGAGATTCAGTGATATTTTTAAATACGTTGTGCAACCGGATTTGTTTATTTTTTTGTTTCCTTCAAAATGTTGATAAAAAATAGTACACTTAGTTATTTTTGACGTGACAAGGTCTTATAATTCGATGAAGCCGGCTGCACGCACCAAAAAACATGAATCATGCGACGTTACCTCGCTTTGAGACGTGACAAGGATAATAGGCGTTAAGGATTAAAGTGCAAGCCAAAGCGCGGAACGAGCTACAACGAGGCACATTCGACCTCCGTTCTTATGACGCTGTCACGTTCAACTATCGTCAGTAAACTGACTTTACAGATAACCACTTTTTTGAAGTGAAACTTCTTTATCGGGGTTGGAAAAAAATTTAGTGTAACATTTTTTCGTTAGGCGTCACATTTTTCCGTTACGCGCCATCTTTGTTTTTATCCCCTATCACGCGTAATTCGAAGTATACTTTCTCCAGCGGAGTTGCATATACTTAGTAAATTATTTTTTGAAAAATAACGTCATATAGAAGTTTCGCTTCTTCACTTCTTACGAGTGTTCGCTAGTACACGCACACATTTTTTTCTATGTTATTTGTATTCTACGGTCCATTTGTTTGTTTCACGGGACATTTGGGAAGAAATCCCAGCAGTCCAGTTAATGAAACCTCTGGGAATACACGAAAAATATCTTACGATGCGTCTTCAATCAAACAATGGGCCATGATGGATCATGACAGACGTTCACGATTGTGTAGAGGGCGTAATCGCCTGTGAGCGACCATAAAGGATTGTAATCGAGCATGATCGCCGCTGTGTCGGTTTTTCGGACATTCATCAAAGGAAGTTCGGGCCATGATCGACGGCGCGTCCACATGATCGTTGATTGCTCATAATGCATTTGTCAGTTGTGTAATATTGGGCACTTGCATTAAAACTTTGGAATATACTGGAATTCTTATTTAGATATTTATAATATCGCATACAACGAATCTTATAATTATCAATATGTATATATGTTAAAAGGGTTATGTAGATGTTTACAACAAAAACTACTGAGTAGTGTATTTTGTTTCGGTCAACTTAGTAATATTTACCTGATCTTAATCGTTAGTATATTAAAATGTATGAAGTGTATTTTTGTTCAGCTCAAGACGCTTAAACACGGGCCATGTAGTTCCGTGATTACAGATTCGCGGCCAGACCAATTAATTCAACCGGGCTAATTATGATACAAAAAAGGTTTAGACTTTTTTTTCTTAATTTTAGAAGATATGCTTTTTCAAATAAAAAATGATTATGAAATCCGTTAAAAATGACGAAAACTCGTGTAATACTTAAAAATATATACAGGAGTAGAATCTGCAGCCTCTTCCTTTTTATTAATCGGTTAAAAACGAATCGGTTAATCGATCCGGAGCATATCGGAAAATAATAATATTATTGATAGGCTATGTATGGTAGAGTTAAGGGTTTCGGCTTCACGTATGTTATCAGGATTATTATGATTATTTTAAATATTGTGTAATGTAATGCAAACTTAAAGTTCATCTTTAGATACCAATGTGACCAAAAGCCGTCTTTTAAATATTTAACAGTTGAACCCAAATTGTGGATGCATGCTTAGAGTTAAAGTAACGCTTTCAAGCGCAATTGAAGGCGGACTTCATTCAATTCATAACTAAATTTCAGTAAACGATATCTGTATATTACTTAAAATATATACCATATTCAAATTCTTCAGTCTCATAAAACCAAATAGAATAGTGAATCAAGTTAACACTGGTTTGCATCTATTACTTTTAAACAGACTTTCCTTTTTGTTTTGGACTTAAGCTGGATTTCACAGTCGAATTAAAAACTAGTCTAGACGGTTGCGAAGAGCGCTAATTATGTCGATGTCAGTGTCCAATATAATTTATTTATTTTAAACATTTGTAAATATTTACTAGGTGGTAGAATTTTGCAGCAACTCACCTGGATTGGTACCACCGCCTTGCCTATTCCTGCCGTCATAACGTCACGATATGTTCCGGTTTTGAGGGTAAGATAGCCGATAAACTTTCTTTTGCTCGGGTCCTAACATCCCCGCCTCAGGTTGGAAAGGCACCATTACCACCTTTGGTGTTTCTAGGCGGCGTGAATTTCTTACCGCCAGGAAATCCGTCTGCTTGTCTGCCTTCCAATATCATAAAAAAAATATTATTAAAATGTTTTAAATGGTAAGCAGACATTCAAGAAATAAGAATTAGAATAAGAATTTTGTTAATATTAATTTTAATTAAAGTAACTTATCATCGGTTTTCAATATGGTATAAGTAAATAAACCCTCAGTGGACAACAAAACTTTGCTATCTTCTGACTGCTACAGTAACTACAAACTTGTAATCTGATTTTGCTCGCCACAATATCATTCTTTCGATTCATAAACACAACCTGCAGTGCATTAACTAGTACAGTAATATTACATTTCTTCTTACTAACACAACAGTGAAACTCTCTGGCAAAACTATTAAATTTTTACTTAAAAAAACCCCAACTTTATTTAAAAAAAAAATGAGAAATTCACTAGGTATTTCTTTAATATCAAGGCTACTACTACTAACATGGCGTTCAAGCGAAGCAAAATGTGAGATACAAAAGCCCCAATATTACTCTACTGGAAATGGCTACAAGATAATTTTTACATTAAATATAGAGAGGTTGAGACGTCCTTAACAAGAGCGGCTGCCAATGCAAAAATTGGTTCATGCTCGATTGTGTGGACGGTAGCGCAATCACAGAGGCAATCATCGCACATTCTATAACGGCCCATCATGGCTCATTGTGAAGAGTCGGGGTTAAAGATAGAACTGCATTTTTCATTTAAATAATTTGATTTTGTTTCACTAAAAATTTTTTCGTACTTTTTTTATTACAATTCTTGATAAAATACAATTTGTCCCAGCGTATTGTACGATCCCCTGAAAAATTAAATTGGCGACACTGGTCTTGCAGTTCTTAGATATGATAGAAGGTACCTACCTATTTATTCCTTTATACTTCGGCCACACATCATATCGCGATAACGCGAAGATTTGCGTTGTCGCGACAAGTCTGGCCAAGAATTCGACCTATCGCGAATCATCTTCGCCCGATGACGAAAGCCCTTCGCGCCACTGTCGGTAAAATGCGGCACATCAAAGGGTGTTGTTGCGACAAAGTTCGTGCGGTTGGCTACACTTCGCGCGCTTGTGCGTGTGTTCAACTTAAACTTTTTATCATGGACTGAAGTAACGAAAAAATTTTGGAATTTATTCAAAACTACGAATCGGAACCAGTTTTATGGAACCCGCAAGAACCCATCGTCTTATTTTCCTGTCTTTAATCTTTTTATTTTTGTTTAAGTAATAAAGATACAGTAAACAATTATTGGCCGCCATCTGATACAGCGCGACGGCCTCTTCCATGTTTTCCACGAAATAAACCACAGACCAATATTGCTCCGGCCACACAAATCGCGATAACGCGAAGATTTGCGTTGTCGCGACAAGTCTGGCCAAGATTTCGACCTATCGCGAATCATCTTCGCCCGATGACGAAAGCCCTTCGCGCCGCTGTCGGTAAAATGCGGCACATCAAAGGGTGTTGTTGCGACAAAGTTCGTGCGGTTGGCTACACTTCGCGCGCTTGTGCGTGTGTTCAACTTAAACTTTTTATCATGGACTGAAGTAACGAAAAAATTTTGGAATTTATTCAAAACTACGAATCGGAACCAGTTTTATGGAACCCGTAAGAACCCATCGTCTTATTTTACTGTCCTTAATCTTTTTATTTTTGTTCAAGTAATAAAGATACAGTAAATAATTATTGGCCGCCATCTGATACAGCGCGACGGCCTCTTCCATGTTTTCCGCGAAATGAACCATCGCGACGCTCTAGATCAGGGGTGGGCAAATTCTTTTGACTTCGGGCCGCTAAGTTAAAAAAAATCAAGTGACGGGCCAGCTAATTATAATTAATCTTGAGGCGGGCCGGTTTATTAAAACACCTAAAAATAGCAGTAAATATTACGATTATAAAACGTTGTATAAAGATAACATAAGGCAATTTTTTTTATTTTACAATCCTTTATTAAAACGAAATCTATTTATGTAGTCTTAACATATGAAATCTATATATATAAAAATCAATTGCTGTTCGTTAGTCTCGCTTAAGCTCGAGAATGACTTAACTGATATCGCTATTTTTGGTTTTGAATTATTTGTTCAAGTCCAGGGAAGGTTTAAAAGATAAGAAAAAGGAAAAAACTTGCGAGAAAACCAAGAAAAACAACATTTTACTTTTTCCCATACAAACTGAACGGGTGGAACGAAGTTCGCCGGGACAGCTAGTACGCAATATATATGTTTGAAGTATCGATTCAGTATCTTAATTGTTCAAATTTCAATAGTCTTTTAACATTTTGACCAGTTTTTTTAAGGAGTTTCATATTTTTTTTAAAAAAACCCTCGGCGGGCCGGATTAAAACCTCTCAGGGGCCGGATCCGGCCCGCGGGCCGTAATTTGCCCACCCCTGCTCTAGATTATCGCGACATGGATCGAACATAAAGTTTTATCGCGACAACGCAAACATGAATCTTCTCTATCAAGTGTGGCCGCACCATTATGGACAGTTACTTCATTCTTTGCCTATTTATTTTTTAGTCAGCAACCAACAAACCGTTAACATTTATTTCCACACACCTTTATCCGTACTATCCTTACACCTACCCTACGAATCTCACTACTGCCAAGATACCATAAGGCGTCTTACGTTATTATCAGTGTTGTGAGTTTGCTCCACTGGCATGGCGGTCAGAAAATCCAACCTTTAACCTTACTTCCACCATTATCCAATTGTCGGTTTAAGTCTCACGGAGGCAGGCTTCTTACACTAATTCATATATTTTATGATATTGGCAGGACAGGCACCGTAGGGCTTTAAGGTGTTAAGGTTTTAGGGAATTAAAGTCTATATAGTTGCTATATATATGGCTGCTATTCCTACCCTCCTATGTGCAGACTACAGTCCCTGCACAAGAATAACAAACAACGCGCTATTCAAATTAGTACAATTGTTAAAACAATGTAGTAAAAAATACTAACTTCATGTTGTTGAAAATTTGTATTTTTATATTTCTTCTTAATTTCAGTTTGAAGTCGCAGTCCGGAGCAAGCACGGGCGACATTTTGTCATATTGCGACTGTATATTTGCCTGGTAGGTATTAAAGTACCGTATATGAAAGAAATGAACATGGGGTTACGGCAATTTCAAGTTACCGGTGCGTCCGTGCGAGCTTAGCCTAACAGTAAATACGGCGCAGTGTGTGTGTGTGTGTGTGTGTGTGCATGTGTGTAGAAACCCTAAATTTCTAATCTATCGAGATTAGGGTTTCCGTTCCTGTGGGCTGGTATTTGGACGGACTCTAGCGATTATCTTGAAATAAAAAATGAAATAAAACTCTCCATGAAACCCAACAACTTCTTAATACCGCTGGAAGCTTCAGGGAGTGACCTTACTAATCCAAAGTACTTGACCCGGTAGCTGCTCACGCCTTTGCACTCGGTAATCACGTGGACGGTCTCATCTGTCTCCATACAGGCTCGGCACAGAGGAACGTCAGTAATACTTAAGTTGAAAGGTGTTTGTTAAATGGACCACGTCCTGTTTTTGTTCCTGTGATGATGCGGAGTTTTTTTTCCGTTTAACGTTAGAAGCATGCGAGAAAATTGTAAGTTTATCATATCGAGGACCAGTTTGTCTGCAGTCCTCGCGACCAGTCCAGTGTAGATTGTGTAGTAGAATTGTATGTTGATTCAGCTTACTTTATATATTCAGGGCAACTGGCTCTGGCCCTGCCGTGTGCATACTTGACGTACCTACGCCAGTTCACCCACTACATCATTCCCCCAAGAGTAGATGTGTCCTTTGATCCAATGAAGTGTAACTTAGTTGGATTTATCTACCACGGTTCTATTTTATTGCTTTATGATGCTAGAAGAATCGATCTGCTACATTTTTTTATGATATTGGAAGGCAAACAAGCAGACCTGATGTTAAAAAATTTACGCCGCCTAGAGACACTAAAGGTGGTAATGGTGCGTTACCAACCTGAGGCCGGGATGTTAGGCCTCGAGCAAAAGTAAGTTTACCGGCTACCTTACCCTCCGAACCGGAATACGTCATCACGTTATGGTGGCAGGAATAGGTAAGGCGGTGGTACCAATCCGGGCAAGTCGCTGCTAAACTCTACCACGTAGTCAGTTATCACGGTGTTAGTGACGGTGAGCCTATGCTCGCCTTTTACGAGCTGCCTGGCAAGGAAGGCAGATGGTCTATTCTACAAAGGAACCTGGACCAACACGGAGAAAATACATATGTAAGGTAAGGTAAGGATGCAAATCGTTGGATTATTTACTCTCTAAGCTGCGATTGCCGGTGCTGTTAAGGTTATTCCTACGCTGGAAAACTGTTATGAGTACCCAATGACCAGAGTTGATTTAAATTCAGATTTTCTAAAAAAACACCTGCTCCGGAACCGAAATATGTTTTGGAACCATCGGTGATGATTCGAATCATTTTAAGATTCAAACCTTCGACGAGTATTATTTTATATTTCTTATCGTAAACAAATTTAACACGTATCTTGTCACTTGGTGCGCCGACGAGCGGAGAGTGTTTTATTACCTTCTGTAGAAAGTATGTGTGCCCGTGTGTATTGATTCATTCGTATTCCAAAGGTTGAGGCTTCTGAGCACAGATCACTTCTGAGGTGAGTTGCCGCCGCTGCTGCTTTCTGTTGTACAAACAAACACAGAGGGGGCAAACTCAGCATGATTTCTATTACTGCACTTTTTTTTTAATGGCTTTAACCGTGCTAACCTCGCGGTTTTTACAACTTCAACAGACTTTATATTGCTGCGGGTGGTGTGGTTCTCATACATCCAGTTACATCCATGCACGCTAACTTTTGTGGCGGGGATGCGGAATATTACCACTGTGGTTTAAAAGGGTTGGTGGTAGTAGAAGGTAGTTAGTGGTTATTGTTTAAATTTAAGTGGATTGTTTTTCTGCGTTAACTGTGTAGATAGATAGGAACAAAAGGAAATAACCACAGTCCATTACAGAATATGACACAAGCTTACTAACTTGAAAATTTTCTTCCTTTTTCTCCTTGCAGAACTACACTTGAGATAGTGGACCAGTATAGGTATATCGTTATACTCTTTGTAGTGGACGGATTAATATGGCGCTTAGCGGACGGTGTAGACGCCTAAAACCTAGTGTTGCTAGCTTTCATTCGCATGGGCTTCTGACTTGAACGTGTTGGAAAGAATGTCATCGAGGATTAGGAGCAAAATTAGGAGCTACGCATTCCGTTCAACGCAAAAATAACGTTTTGAAACCAACCACCTTGGAATCTTTGTAGATTGTCACTGTGGAGAGGATTCGGGGCCACCATATATTAATACTTCTCAAAATAAAACATAAAAATGTGCTAATTTGCCATTGGTACAATAAATATTACATATTTTAAAATAAAAAGGTTAATCAAATATGCAATACTGACTTTGAACAATGAAAAAAAAGACGGATTACACTCCGGGAGTGCCGGCAGAAGTGTAAACTTGACTATTAACGTTGTGCATTTTTGATATTTTTGAATGGTTAGGAAATAATTTTGCACGAATTGTCTACTTGTTGTGCCTAATCGGATATTTTTGGGTTCGCACTGTAATCGTACAATCCGTAAAATGTACAAGTACACCTTATTAGTACTATTAGTACCTAGAGGCCGACCCGCAGTAGTTTATGCGATTGTTTACACTCGTACTGGTATTATCCATTGCGAATCGTATACTCTATATATATAATAGATATACTCTATAAATACTCTATATGTATAATAAATCTGTAGAAGGGTCAATTCTGTACATTGCCAATATTGAAAAAATAAATAGCAGAGGGTGTTACAGGATCGATACCAAACCCAAATATATGATTAAAAAATTTTTGCTATCTGTCTGTATGTTCTGGCATCACGTGACACTAGGTTGCCTTATATTTGAATGCCTTTAGACTTACTTTTAAATTATACCGGTTATACCTTTTCACCATGTGTCTGACAAGTAACATGGTAAACTTCATACAATATTCGGGTTTGCTATGTATCTATGGAAGTCCCGCCTCTTATTACATAGTATTTATATACTCTTTGGTTTTAAGTAACAATTACACTTCTTTTTTTTCTTTTATGGCTTTTACAACTACCATGCGTAGTTTGATTTCGCCAGAGTAACACTTAATAATATTTTTGTCTATCAATATTTATGAATACTCGGATCATGCAAAATAAAAATGGGACCACCTCGGAATCATGATCTATCTTTCCCGCCGGAAAAAAAAGACTAGCACGTACACAGAAAAAATGTTTGGTGCTTATTAACACAAACGTTTTACTTGATACAAATAAAAGTGTAAATTAAAACCAAATCATGTTTTGTTAATTAAAGAAGAAGTTCATAGCTTAGCATGAAAAGAACGAAACCTTTTTCGATAAACACTAGTCATTTAATTTGTTAATAACATTAAAACAAAGTTATTTTAGTAATAGATTGGTTTAGTTATTAGGTATTATTAAGTCGGTTTCATTTGCAGTAGGTACGTCAATATGATTAGATGATTTTAGTAAGTTAGTCACAAAAATAAAATTAACAAAGTATTGGGCTCAAAAGACTAGAAGAAGAAAACGAAGAAGTAGCTCAGAAGGAAGAGGTTATTTTCATCACCTTCTTCGGACCAGCGTTTTCACCGTAAATGCGAAACTTGAATTTCATCAAAAAAGTCCATGAAATGCCTTACCTTGTACATAAATCGAGATATATGAAAAAGCTTGGAATTAAATGCTCGTAGCTCTTGTACATTTTAGAAGTATGAGATTCATTTTGTAGTCTTCAAGTTATCATGTCTAATTTAATCTCACACGGTACAGTTGTTTTGTGAATAACTGACATATATTATAATAATTAAACTTAATTTTAATAAAATTAGTCAAAATTTAAGTTTATTATTTTTATTTTCGAGCAATAACTGAAACTTTTTTCACGAAAATTATCCAAACCACGAGTAGCCTAAAAAGTATAAAAAAATATAAAAAGTATAACAGTATTTACCTGCGCCAGTGATTTTAGAAATCGTTATTTTATGAAGAAATACTGACTGAAAAAACTTTTTTATATTCAAGATCAGTATAAAATACTGAGTACATAGAGTAAACTACATAGAGTATTTTATACATTTCTTACATTACATTCTCTTAAAAATTGTATTTTGTGAATTAATTAACATTATCCAAATAATCATAGCCTTTTCATACTTGTAAGTACGGAACCCAAGTATGCTTGGATAAACCCTGATTCTATCGTATATCTGGTCAACCTTGAGGGTGAAGTCATACAACGGCCCGGTGACCGCCGCACCGAAATATGTAATCGGTTTGCTGTTACTTATTTTTTACTCTCCCACGGAAACCTATTCAATACCTAAATGGTACAAAAAATAACCTTAAACCTTCTCCGCAAGAAAAAAAAATCGGTACGATCGGTTCAGTAGATTCAGAATATGCTGACATTTTTTTTGTTAGAGGTCAGAAAAAAAGCATACCAATCTCCTGATGGCAAGAGACAACCGTAGCCTATAGACACCGTAGATGTTATAGCTGCATCGCTGTTGTGTGCTACCCTCCAAACGGGATGTGACAGTCTTTATGGCGACAAGAATAGGTAAGGCGGTAGATCCCTTACCGGACAAATTGCTGCACGGCACCAGAGGTCTTGTTATTAACTACTTACAGTTTAATCTGTGCTTGCCTTATACAATCTGCCTGGCAGAGACAGATGGTCTATTCTACTCAATGGGCCCGGATTAACATGGGGAAACCATCTGATCTGCTGTCTATTTTAGTCACCTAAAACTTTTGTACTTTGATTTTTTATATATCTTCAATATTCTGGCACTCAATACTCTCTGCCTACCTTGTAAGGGACTTGGCGTGAATAAATGTATGTATGTATCATAAGTAGGTACAGATTACCAAGAAGCCAATTTGTAGTTGCCAAGTCCAAACTTTCTAAATGTTAACTACACCTGTAAAATAATATAGACAATTGCATGCATGTTATCAACTTACACTTGGACTCCATCCAGTGTTGGCATTGATAACAACAGGTCTCGGGTTTGGTTCCCGGCTTAGGCAACTCAAAACTGTTTCTAATTTTCTTACAGAATCAATGTTGTCTGGGATTGCAAAAGAGGTGATACACATTAGCAACAGTTTTATCACAATACAGGTCAAAGTACATTTAGCTGATTTTGGGTGCCCTGGTTGCACCTGTCTCCACTACAGGGATATGGGTATAAAGTTACAAATTTAAGTAAAAAAGTTTATTTTACAAAATCAGCTATATTTTAAAATCAGAAATTAAATGTCTGCAAATATTAAATACTTAATTACATTAAAATGATTCTATTAACAAATTCATTTGAGAGATGTTTCACCACGTATTTGGAGGCAACAACCCATTAGGTGCAGGAATGTGACCTGATTTTAGTACATTTTGTAAAAATACTTCCAGACGAGTCTTTGGACCCCCTTCGTCAATGTTTTGTAAAATTGCTAAATACTCTGAGCTTACAAGTCTAATAACTTTTACAAATTGTTTACCATAATATTTAAAAAAGTCAGAACCACAAACAGTAAAGAAGTCAAGAAGTAGTGTTGCAGATATGTCTGGTTCAGGTTTTAGGTTAATAAATGAAGAAAGCCACTGCCAAGCATATCTTATTCCATGTGGATTTGATGCATTTAAGAACCGTGGTGTTTTTGCTATCCAAATGGCACATCTTAACTTAAATATACCAGAAATCCTTTTAAGAAACTTATCTTGCTTTTCAACTTGACCTTCATCATTGTATGTATAACCTCTGGAAATATAAAACTCTTTAACTGTTTGGTCTTCTTTACGTGGAAGTAACATAGGGACTAAGTAAGGGCAAAACTTATGAAAATAAGCTTCTAAGAGCTTACCAAATTCAGGAAACTGAGACCACAATGCTACAGTTACAGTGGCTAACGGGAAAGCAGCTTCAGGATTGCTAGAGACTAATAAATCTCCCTGTCGAACAATTTTTTTTGCTAACAATGCTGTACAATAGAACAGTCCTTGCGGATGCTGTGTTGCTGTCACATATGTGTCTAACACTTGTACTGTTTCACCTCTAAGTAATTTTGCCAGTTTATCATATTTATCTTTCATATGTACACCACTCACAGATGAAAGGGCATTTACTGGTGTGTTCACTGCTTTCTGACAATCAAATCTAAATTTTTTCAAATTCACATTTTCTAAGAGGTCTTTATATTTTTCTTCATATGCTTCAAGAAATTTTCTTAAATGTACATAGTAGGAATAATTTTTTTCTGAATAATACATGTTCTGTATTTTTTCTAATTGCTCTTGTTGCTCTTTAGCTAGGGCAGCTTCTTTAGCTTCTTGTGCCAACTTCTTTTCCAATTCTCTTTTTTTGGCTTCTTCTTCTAGTTGTTTCAATTGTAATTCTTTTTGTTTGATTGAATTTACATCTTCTATTAACTTATTTTTAATATTATCCATGTTAAGTGAAAGTATTTCTGCTTGCTTTACTTCTTTTTCTGTTATGGTTCCTGTTTTACAGAATTCCATAACAGCACTAATGTTTTCAATAACTGAATTGATTGAAGGGACATATTTATCTAATTCTTGCTTAGCTAAGGGGTCACTTTGTGCCAAGCTTGTGATTTCATTGTAGCACAAACATATTTTGGTGTGACTGTCTGTGATAGCGGCAAACCGTATGGTTGCTTTATTTTGTTCATCAAGAAGTTTATTCATATTTTCTATTGTTTGAGTATTGATCATATGGTATTTCTGCTCATCTAATTTAGCCTTTTCCAAGACGTTAAGGTTATCATTCTCTTGTAAATGTTTGGCCATTTGAAGCTTTCTTGCTCTGAGTTCTAACGACTTACATTTCCATTTGTCATTTTGTTTTTTCCAGTAATTATGCATTGTTTCTGTATACGAAGTTATCATTTTTTCAACTAAATTTTTGAACAGATCTTCTGAGTTTTCTTGTAGTTCTGATTCATATTCTTTTAATAGCAAAGTATAACGAAGCTCTTCCCCAATTTTATCCTCAATCAAGTCACCAATTTCAACCGAATTCTTGCTTGGCATTTTGTCAATTTTAATTTCTTTTTTACTTGGACTGTTAGGCCCTATTGTTACCTCGGTTACAAGTGGACTGATTTCTGCAGCCTTCTTTAATGCAGAAATACGTAATTTCTCAAAATCGGCAATTTGATCGTAGATATTTACTTGGCAGTTAGATGAATCGTTCCTATAGTTATCTGCGTGTTTCAACTTCACAATATCCATTTTAAATTATAAAAATCATATAATATAATGAAAATGTGTATCACTGGGCATTGACATACACCATTTTTAATTTATTTACTCACATTTATTTGTTTTGTACGATTTAAACTTGTTGAAGTAATCGCAATCGCAAACATTTGTATTTTGTAGTCTTTGATCGCAAAGCTTCGATTCCCACAATTATGACAACTTTGAACTTTGACGTAAGACGTCAGTTTTTAAACAAATGAAATGTATTTTTTTCGGTTAAATTGCCCCTTTCTGGGGCCGGCTAAGACCTCAAGGCCATGCTGCCACGTCTTCCGTATTAATTAATTTTCATACAGTCATTACAAAGCTCGGTGAAGTTGCATAAAATCGCGAGATTAGCAACAATTTAGTCATTCAAAAAAAAAAAAAACAGTCATTAGTCACATGTCTTCCATACAAATTAATTCTTATACAGTCATTAGTCACTATTTACGTCATGTTTGGGTCTTGAGTAAAGCGGTGGTCATTATACACAAGTTCACTTAGGGAGATTTGGCGGCAACGAGGAAATTCACGATACACTAATTTCTTAGTGATTGTTTCATTTGTGCACTTTCACTGAACAAAATGAAACTAATTTCCACCTAAATTAACTAATGTTACTCATCATTTACACTAAACTCAATAATTGTGAAAAAAATTACGACTATCTTCATCCACGATGGCGCCAAAACTCTCGAAATGTCTTCTTTCTTTCTTTAGGTTTTGGCCTGAACGTTAACATTTTACCATTAGTCAACTAGACATTGGTATCAATTTCCATCATTTACCAAAATCCGGATTCAATTACAATTAGTCATAAGCAACCTAGAGTTACTGAATGTTATTATTATCTTTTATATTTGTAAGTTAATTTTATGTCAATTTTAATCAGTCATAAGTCGTCAGTAAGTCAAGTCAGGATCTTGTGTAAAATGGTGGTCTCATTACTCAAGCTCATGTAATGAGATTTGGTGGCAACAAGGAAATACACGATACGCTAATTTCTTCATGATTATTTCATTTGTGCTTTTTTACTGAACAAAATGTCACCAAAATTGACTAATTTCACACAATATCGTCGCCGCCGTCAAATCTCATTAAATGAGCTTAAATGTCGAGGCAATTGCTTTACTTAAGACCCTGACATGACTTTGTCTATAACGACTTATGACTGTAAGAAAGAAGAAATGTCAGCATGGCCTAAAGGTCTTAGCCGGCTCCAGAAAAGTGCAAAATATTAACTTTCAAAAAAGGTTGTCACAAATATCGCGGGAAAATTTGACACTTTTATGTTTGACAACAGTAAAAACAGCTGTTGAATGGTTTACTTGTGGTTAATTTCGAATTTTCTTTTTTGATCAAGACTAAAGTATGAACTTTTGATTAAAATGTTCCAAAATATATTTACTTGGTAAACTTTCAATATTATTGCCGTCATGGTCTTACAAAATACTGGTAAATTTAGAGCTGATAGAAGTGAACCAAATAGAAACGATGCTGGTACATCGTCTGGACCGAGGTTAGTTTTACTGCCTTTTGGCTGATTTATAAATGATAAAAACTGTTTTGATAATAATGTTATGTTCTATTGACAGGGAGGATTCATCAGAATCACGTATTAGAGTGGCTTTGGATAATGATAGAATTGATGCAAAATATGGATTTGAAAGGGTTCGTGATACGAAGGAGCGTACAGGATATTTGATGAATATGCATACCGTGAGTCTTGTTATGAATTAAGAAAAGTATATAGATAATGTCGAAACAATTTCTGTTTGGTATAATTTGACATTCTTTTATCATACTTGAGCACACAAAAGCAGTAGTTTATGTTGTGGAATAGTGCTTTAATTTATATAGTTTCTTAATGTTTTTGCCATAATGTATTTATAAAATTCAATGAATTTATGATTTTGTGGGGTAAATGCTATTGTGTAATTTTATATTGCTAATAAATTCTTGAAGTTGTATTATTAAAGAAATTGTAACCTAAGTGTGTTTATAAAATAGTGGATAAGTTTAACTTATTATGAATTATTATTTTCCCTGTTTTTGTCTGGGTTACAGTGTGAGTCATGAAAGATAAGACTTGTCATTTGGCTGTAGTAGGGATGCCGCACAGGTACTCTTGCACAGAAAACATTTTCATTAGTAAATTTAGTCCAGGCTTAAGTTATTTTATCCCGCCTACAGTCGTAACGGTTTTCCGTTCCACTGGCCCAAGGAGGGGATGGTCAAGTGTGTGAGCACAAACCCTTGCGCACCTTAAATATATCCTGCGCATCTGACCGCTTCCGAAAACTGGACTCCGAGTGCGTAAAAGTCCTGTGGCGATGGGTAGAGGTAGAGTGGTCTAGCCTGATGCAAGCTGGACTTTGTCTGATACCTGCACTCAGGCGGTCTCGGGGGTGCGAGTAGATGCCGTGGTCGTTTTTGCGCTGCATCTGGGACTACAGCTCGGATTCGGCAGCACCCGGGATGACAAAGCAGCCCTGTTTAGGGGGGCACTGCTTAGCTCGCTCAGCCAGGGAGGGGGCTAGAAAAGGTGCCCTAACAAAAGCTCGTCCCACTATAAAAGGTGGCAGTAACTGCGGCTGCCATCGCATCACTTGAGTCTTGGTCGACGTTTCAAAAAATATAGTAACCGAAGATCTGTTATGACATTCCCCATCCGACGATTACTGGCGTTCGTTACGTGCTCTACAGAGAGAAGTAAGGCGGCGCATAACCAATTACAAAAACGAACGCTGGGATAACTTTCTCAGCGAGATCTCGCCGTCTCACGTGGCCTACTGGCCACTGGCGAGAGCTCTAAAAAACGACCCGAAAGCAGACATACCTCCCCTAGTCAGACCCAATTTACCTCCCCTGTTTGACGATACCGACAAAGCCGAATGCCTAGCAGACAACGTACAATCGCAGTGTACCGTTTCCACTCAGCCGGGTGATCCAATCCACATAAATAATGTTAACGACTACGTAGCGCGTAGAGCTTCCGAACCCCCCCAGGGCGAACCGTTACCCCCCACCGACCACGACGAAGTGAAAGATATTATAAAAAATCTTCACAATAAAAAGGCCCCGGGGCCTGACGGTATTTCAAATAGGATAATTAAATATTTTCCTACCGCACTCATATACCTACTAGTAAACATCTTCAATGTATTTCTAGCAGGCAGCGCCTTCCCTGACGAGTGGAAAGAAGCCACCGTCATTGGAATCCATAAACCGGGTAAACTACGGAACCTCGTGAGTAGTTACCGCCCGATCAGTCTTATAAATTCACTCGGTAAAATATACGAGCGTCTTATCTACGCCCGACTTAAGACGATCGTAGCCGAGAAACATTTGTTAATGGATGAACAATTTGGTTTCCGGGCAGCCCATTCATGTACAAATCAGGTGCACCGCCTCACGGAGCACATACTAGACGGCCTGAATAGACGACTACCCTTATACACGGGAG
>NJDD01001928.1:20471-83701 GCA_002245505.1 Calephelis nemesis
AACTGCTGCCCACCCGAATCCGTTATTAGTATCCGCGTGTGACTACACACCGGTAGCGAATGCGCCCCCAAATCGTAGAAGACCCCGCCACGTGTTATCGGATCCTCCAGACCCAATAACCGCGGCGAACGCACTACTTCCTCCACCTCCAAACCGGAGCACGGCAAACTCACATCACAACAACATCACACGACACCGTCGCCTCCGGTCTCGGCGACGAAGACCTCTCTTGCGCCCGGCGCCTAACGCCGGGCAACGAGCCGCCAATATTCCTCCCTCCAACCCACCCAGTAACCAGAACGCAGCACCAAGTCGAGGTACGGTCTCCCGGGAGACAGCCCTTGGTGCTGGCGTTGTAGGTAACAGCCCCATGCATTTAAATAATGATGTTGCGGGCTGAGCAATCTGCTCGGCCCACAAAGCTCGGTGAAGTTGCATAAAATCGTGAGATTAGCAAAAATTTAGTCATTCAAAAAAAAAATGACATTCGGCGCGTGTAAGGTGAGAACGCTTCTTGATCGAGATGGAAATGCCTGCCCTGAACGCAAGACGGCCATAGTAGCTCGGGAACTTCGTCGCTACAACGTGGATGTGGCTGCTCTCAGCGAAACACATCTTGCTGATGAAGGAGAGCTGGTGGAAGTAGGCGGAGGCTACACTTTTTTTTGGAAAGGTACCCCTGCCTCTGAAGCTCGGCGATCAGGTGTAGGATTTGCCATCAAAAATCACTTAGTAAAGCGACTTGAGGAGTGCCCTGTACATATCTCGGACCGCGTTACCACATTGCGCCTCCACCTGGACAAGGATAACCACCTTAATGTCATCAGTGTTTATGCTACCACGCTTGAGAAGTCTGATGACAAATTGTATGAGGAGCTATCTCTTTGCCTTGACAGCTTAAGCGCCAAAGAGCAGATTCTTTTGCTGGGCGATTTCAATGCCAGGGTTGGTAGGGACTATGAGGCTTGGCCTAGAGTTCTGGGCAGACATGGAGTTGGCAACATGAACAGTAATGGCCAGTTGCTGCTCTGTCTTTGTGCTCAATATGGTTTGGCAATTACGAACACTATGTTCAGGCTTGCTGCTAAGTACAAGACAACATGGATGCACCCAAGATCCAAGCACTGGCATTTGATCGATTATGCTATAGTCAGGCAGAGAGATTTCAGCCAAGTTTGCGTCACTCGTGTTACGCGAGGTGCGCACTGTTGGTCTGACCACCGACTTGTTGTCACTAAGCTGCGACTTCGCCTCCTTCCTCCCCGTAGGTCTTCTACAAAAAAGCTTGCGTCTTTGAACGTGAAAAAGCTGTAAGATCGTGAGGTGAGGGAGAAATACGCTGAAGCGTTGTCTGAAAGTCTGTTGCCGATTAATGAGTCAGGTGACATCGAGGCGGCCTGGAGATCTTTGTCATCTCATATCATGAATACCGCTTCAACCGTACTTGGCAAGACACGCCGTCACAATGAAGATTGGTTCGATGAAAATGATGAAGCTCTGCAGGCGGCTTTCGACAAACATCGAGATCTCTGGCGACAGCACGGAAGACGACAAGGAAGCGTTGCAGCGGTCAAAGCTAGTGACCAGGAATTACGCAAGTTGTCTCGCCAGGCCAAAGACAAGTGGTGGCAGGATAAAGCAACTCACATGCAATGGCTCTTTGACACTAACCAACTCGGGGAGTTCCACGGTGAGGTACGTAGGCTGACTGGTACATCCTACTATGCAAGGGTGCCTTTAAGGTCTCTAGACGCCAGACACCTGTTAACTAGCAGGGAGGATGTACTAAAGCGCTGGGCGGAGCACTTCAATACCCTGCTCAATGTTGATCGCTCAACTGATCTGCAAGCCATCAGTTTAATGCCTCAACTCCCTCTTGTTCTTGAGTTGGATGAGCCTCTATTGCTTGATGAGGTTGTTACTGCCATCAGACAGCATCAAGATCAAAAAGCGGTTGGCTTATACCGGGAGAAGTGATCAAATACGGCGGAGAGGAGTTGCATAAGTGTATATGGGAGCTGTTTGTTCGTATGTGGGAGGAAGAGGGCGTCCCTGATATCTTTAAAGTGTCGCGCATAAGAACACTATATAAGAACAAGGGCGACCGATCTGACTGCAACTCATACCGTGGTATCACTCTTTTATCGACTCCTGGAAAGGTTTTTGCTAGAGTTCTCATAAACCGCCTAAAAATGTTGTCTGAAAAGATCTTGCCTGAAACCCAGATTGGCTTCCGACCGGACCGAGGCACCTGTGAAGCGATTTTTTCCGTGCGTCAACTCCAGGAAAAGAGTAGGGAACAAGGTCGTAAGCTGTACCTATGCTTTGTTGACTTGGAAAAGGCTTTCGACAGTGTGCCCCGTGAAGCCCTATGGCTGGTGCTAGGTAAGCTGGGATGCACTGAAAAGTTTGTGAGACTTCTTAGACTCCTACATGACGGCATGCAATGCTGCGTTGCTGTGAACGGTGAACAGACAGACTTTTTTTCCCTTTACCTGTGGGGTGAAGCAAGGATGCGTCTTAGCACCAACTCTGTTCGTCTTATACTTTGCAGTATTGGTAAAAGAAGTCCTACAAACTGTTTCCCAAGGTGTTCGCATCCGCTTCCGCACCGACCGCAGTCTTTTCAATTTGGCTAGACTTAAGGCTCGCAGCAAAGTCTCACATGCACTGATTACTGAGATCATGTATGCTGATGACTTGTGCTTCTTAGCAGAGTCCCCAGACGGCCTACAACAGCTGATGTCAACTTTTCATCAAGCCTGCCGTAAATATGGCCTAAAGATCAGCGTCAACAAGACGGAGGTGATGTCCCTAGACACTCACGGTCACGAGTCGCTCGATATAAAGCTTGGTGAGGAGGTGTTGAAGCAGATAGACAAGTTTCGTTACCTGGGGAACACTGTAAGTTCTAAGTGTGACCTTGACGCTGAGATATACACAGCAAAGTCGGAGCTGCAGCTGCAGCGTTCGGCAATTTGTGTTCCAAGGTATTCTGCTTACATGACCTTAAGCTAGCCACAAAAATATCTGTATATATTGCAATTGTGCTGCCAAACCTTCTATATTCCGCTGAGACATGGTGTATGTACCGCCACCACATACCAAGATAGGCTACATAAGCCATCTTCGGGCGCATAAGCGCCAAATCACCGGCTAGGAATCGAAGTGGTCGCCTTGGCCGAAATCGGTCGGAGAATATCGATCGATTTTTAATTCATTTGTTATTTATTTATTTATAATATCAACAAAAAATCCACAGCACAAATTTCCAAGTAAACTTAATCTAATAAATACATTAAACCTAGGCCAATTATGGATTTTCATTTTGTTTTCCATACAGTTTGCTAATGTTTAGCGGCAGAATGACAGTCATATTATAATTATATATATATATATAAAACAATTTTAATAACTTTTTATACGTATAGAAAGAAACCAAAAAACAAAACGAAATTAACATAATATTACTACTAAAATGCTTACAAAAACAAAAAACCAGAAACCACTCCAGTACTGAAAAACGGTTAAAATAGTAAAAATAAAAAAAAAATAAAAAAATTATAAGCACTCTTTAGTTAATTTTAATACTAAAGACTTTGGGAGTTAAAACTAATGCTAAAGAAAAATTGTGAAGACATATATGTATAGATCTTTATGCTAAATGTTTTTTATGTTAGATTAAAATGTATTATCATTTTGTTTATAAAAACTTGGATATGTGGTGAAAACACAAAGACTTAGTTCAAGGTTTAAAGTTTGATGGTATGGTAAAAACATGCATGCAAAATTTCAGCTCAATTAGTAACTGGGAAGTGCATCAAATTTATCTTGCAAGATTCTGTTACATATAAACATCTGGACTAAAAACAAAACAAACCCCTTTTCTTACTGGGGTGGGATTAACAAAACTGTAATCACTAACTAGAACACTAGTGGTAGTATTAATAGTGGAGAGTGATTTTCAGCAAATTGTCTTTATGGGAATCCACCACTCTGTCTATTCCTACCTCCATAATGATACTGTCATGTTCTGGTCAGAAAGATATTGTAGCTGGGTGTACTATGAGCCTGATATTCTGGCTGCGTTAAAGTGACTCGCTTGTAATATCTATGGTGTCTATAAGCCATGGTTTTCTTTTACCATCATACCATTACCATGCTTGTTTGTAATCTTATTAAATAAAAAGAGAGATTAAAGATGACTAACCTCACCTCCTACATTTTTTATGTTTCATACAAAATTTACTAATACTTACATACATTTGAAATATTAAAAAATATGATAATATAAAAAATAAGAATTTTGATTAATATGTCAGTTATTTGTTTAACTTGAAGAAGTTTAATAAACGTCGTTTATTTTATCTGAAACTTGTATTTATTTACACAAAAAGTGTGTAGTTTATCGAGGGGTATAATTTGACTTAAATTTTTTTACACATTTTTTACAGAGTTAGGATTATTGAAAACTGATATAAGTTAGGAAAATTTTAACTTTAACGTATTAAAAAGTATAAAAATATATTTTTAATGGTCTTACATACAACTTTTGTTCGAGCATTATTGTGCTAGGAACATATACGTCTGAGTTATAGGATTTTGAAAATTTATGTATATCAGTTTTCACCAAGACAGAAGATGAGTGATCTGAGGGTGCACTGTGACATAAATAAACTTGTATCATTTAATACATAATTTTTCCTTGTGTTTGACATATGAATGGGTATAAGTCACAGATTTCTTACGATTTTCTCCGAATTTATAAACTTTATCAAAACACTATAAATGCACGTTTAAATATCATGATTTTATCAATTAAAATAAGTGATTGGATAAAGTTTAACTCTCCTGGTTTATGAGCTAGATTTTTTTAAACTTTGTTTTCGCTCTCCTGTAAAATGGTGATTTTCGACTTGTATTAGTTTTCACAGGAGGCACAGATTTATGTCTATCATGTACAGAATCCTTGGCTTCATTTTTCGTTACGCTGTCATTTACACGGTGTATATTGTACATAAAGGATACATACCCAAAAACAGGCATTTTAAATTCTTTTGTCGGTTGATTTGTTCTATAAAAAAATACTGAACGGATTTTTAAAAAATGACGTGTAGTAATAGTAGCCCCGGGTCAATATTTAGGGCACCTTTAAATTTGAGAAAATCTTTAGTTTCATCATTAGCCACGAAAAGCTACTTCCATGTGCTTTTTCAACTAGTCTTATTAATATTACCAATGCGAAAGTTTGTATGTTCGCTTGTTACTCCTTCACGCAAAAATTACTGAACCGATTTTCATGATATTTGGCAGACGAGGATAACAATAATTAATAACTACAACTAATTAATACATAGGATAGTTTTTATCCTAAAGAATGTTCCTGTGGGACCATTAACCACGCGGCAACGCCGCGGGCAACAGCTAGTATTACAATTGAAATTACAATTATATATATATATACAATTGAAATTACAATTGAAATATGAAAATTTCCCTTGTCTAGATAAGTGTAGCCTAATTACTTTAGTATGGGACATCTTGCTAACAAACTTTGCTTAAGATGATTCATTCTTTACAAATATATTTTTGCATATTATTATAATATTGTCATTGATACTACTAATAGAGATTTATATAAATAATATGTCTTCTGTTTTGTCAGAATGAAGTCCTAGATGAAGATAAACGCTTAGTAGCAGCTATGGACTACTATTTTATTGAAATGGATGGCTCTAGGTTTAAAATATCATTAACCTTTCAACCATATTTCTTTATCCTTGCAAGAAAAGAATGTGAACAAGAAGTTATTCAGTATTTGTCCAAAAAGTATGCTGGTACTATACATAAAATTAAAGTAGTAGAAAAAGAAGATTTGGATCTTGTAAGTATTCATAAACTTCATTTACCAAAAAAAAGTATACAAAAAATGTAATTTCATTGCAGGTTTAGTATTTGAAAGATATTAATCGCGAAGAAAATTTAAGCATTTTTTTATTAAAATATGTTAAGCAAAAGTTCCATTATTAAATGAAAATTGTGATAGTTTAAAGTTACTTTCCATAACTTTATTTATATTATGTAATATCTATCTCATTTAAAAAAAGTTAAAATTTGGCAATTAGAAATTGGGTAGCCAATAAACAGCAGACACTGAAGCTGCTAATAAGTAGCAGTAAGCAGGTATATTTTTAATGTGTTTAAATTATGTTTTAATTGGAAATATATTTTAATGTCATGTGCTGTAGCTTTATATTTGTTTGTGTGCAAAAAATCTGAATGGCCATGGCTCATAATTTAACCATGGGCATAATATATATTAAAAAGACTTACCTCTTTTTTAGATATTTGTTTAGACAGACTTTGGAATTACGTTGTTAATATGTCAATAAATGTTGGAATTATTTTGCTATGTTCAGGTTGATAAAATTTTAAATTATAATTTTTTTTTCAGTTAAATCATTTATCTGGATTAAAACAGAGTTACATAAAACTATCATTCATGTCACAAAATGAAATGGCTAAAGTAAGAAAGGAACTATTGACTGCCGCTAATAAAAATAAGGAAAGAGAAAAGAAGGATGCTATTTATGCTGAGATGCTAACAAATGCTCTTACTAGTGCTGCAGCTATAGAACATGCTAGAAAAACTACAGATCATTTAGAAAACATTTTGGATATTAGGTTTGTGTTACAGTAGTTTGGCAGACTAAACTAAACTAACCACTATCTAAGGATAGTAATTTTTACTTAATCACTTCGTCGGCAGTCTTTTAGCATTAACTGTTTGCTTACTTGTTATAATATTTAATGTGTATAGGTATTTGACATAATTTCTACACTTTCATTTCAGAGAGCATGATGTCCCATATCATGTGCGTGTATCCATAGACATGAAGATATTCTGTGGTACATGGTACACAGTAAAAAGTAGAGGAACTGAAACACCAATATTTACAAAAAGAGATGATATATTGGAGCGACCTGACCCTATCGTTCTAGCTTTTGATATAGAAACTACAAAACTACCTCTGAAATTTCCGGACTCTCAAACAGACCAAATCATGATGATATCTTACATGATTGATGGGCAGGGATACTTAATAACGAATAGAGAAATTATATCAGTTGATGTGGAAGACTTTGAATACACTCCTAAACCAGAATTTGAAGGGTGAATATTATTTATAAATAAAAGTATAAAGAGTTCTCAAAAGTCATCGAAATTGAACAACAATAATTGACTGCGCTGCAGAATATCGAAGTTTGTAATGTCGATGTACTGTATTCATATGGTTCATCAGTGCGATGTACGTTAGTTAGACAGTACGATATGACGAAGTTTTGTGTTGAGAATGTTTACAAAATCGACGTACGGAACTTCGAAAAATTGTTATGTCGAAGTACTGAACTTAGAATGTTTGATTGCAATGTAGTTACAACAGGCAGAATTGTTTAGAGCCAACAGTACAATTGTTGTATGTGGTTGCAAGAAGTACACATTAGAATAACTTAAAATAATTTTAGTTTAAGTTAAGGAAGGTTAAATAATATTATGTTAAAATAATTTTAGTTTAGGTTAAGTTAAGGCTTAGTTCAAGTTAAGGTTAAAAAGTATAATACAAAAATCAGGTTTTAAAGTAAATTATATATACGCTAGACCAAGCAGTCACAATAATTATTTGACGTGTTTTTTATGATATTGGAAAGCAAAGAAGCAGACGAATTTCGTGATGGTAAGAAACTCACGCCGCCTAGAGACACCAGTTAATGTGGTAATGGTACGCTGCCAACCTGAGGCCGGGATGTTAGGCCTCGAGCAAAAGTATGTTTACCGGCAACCTCCGAACCGGAACACGTCAACGGCAAGCACTGGCGACAGGAATAGATAAGACGGTGGTACCAATCCGGGCGAGTCGCTGCGAAACTCTACCACCTAGTCAGATGTCACGGTATGAGTGACGGTAAGCCTATGCTCGTCTTTTACGAACTGCCTACCCAGGAAGGTAGATGGTCTATTCTGCACAGGAGCCTGGACCCCACGGGGAGAAGAGTGGTTTACGACATTGATGTTTAGAAGTATAGGTATATAATATATGGTTTTTAATCATGTTTTTACGCCTACATATTGCAAAAGAAAAATATTTGGCATTCTTCAAGCTTATTGGAAGGGTTACTACCCAGGTGGGTGGGCGCAAGAGTGCATAAAAGGGCGACGAAGGCATTTCGTCCAATAATATAACCCATATAACTGATAACTCAATAACTGATTAGGTTCTTAGGGAGAACTAAATAACTTAAGCATCTATGATACTCCTGGTGTTGTGGATGGCTGTGGGCGGCGGTGATCACTTTCTATCAGGTGACTCACTTGCTCGTTTGCCTGCTCTTGTAAAAAAAACTTTAATGTGCTGGAAAAGATGTATGTCTATCACCTGTTAAGCTCCACTCAATTACGCCATGTAGTATTTTATTTCTATGATATACGAGTGTATATTTTAAATTAATGTTAAAAATATATTTTTAGCCAGTTTATAGTGTTTAACGAATCTAACGAATTGGCACTGATTCAGAAGTTCTTTGACCACATCATGGATGTTAAGCCTCATATATTTGTTACATACAATGGTAAGTAAGAATTAAATATTCAGGGTCTCCATAGGCTTTTTAAAAAATAAATGTCTTAATGCCTATATCCCGAAGAGGTACTCATAGGTGTCCACGAGTCATGACTAGCTGAAGGCACAAAGTCTCACCATGTGATAGATACAAACTTTTCGCCAACTGGGCACAAGTCCAATCGGAACAACAATGGCAAATTCTGATCTACTTATGAACTATGAGCATCTGAAACATTTCCAATAGATAAAGTGCAGTACTGACTTATTTCTTATTCGATGCAGCATGTCTAACTAAAGAGTGATGCCAGATTTGAAAAATGAAACCAATAAGATTGCAAAAAAAGTTACTTCTGTCCCATTTTATTTGTTTTTTTTTTCAGTTTTTTTTTAATATTTTTAATTGCAATAAGTTTTAAAATTATACAATAAACATTCAATTTTGTATTGATAATCTAATCGCCTAATTTATGTTTGATTTGAAAATATGCTGACATCTCTTAGATTTACTACATTCTGGTTTTACTTTATCCGGGTCTAGAGCGGCTTGCAAATTAAAAAGCTTTAACTTTTCAGGTGACTTTTTTGACTGGCCTTTCGTGGAAACACGAGCTGCCATATTGGGTCTAGACATGAAACAAGAGATAGGATTTAGCAAGATCACAGCAAGAGACGGTACATACGCTTGTCGCCCCGCCATGCACATGGATTGCTTGTGGTTAGAGAAAATTTTATTTTGATAGAAAAATAGATGTAACACGCGGCTTTGACGGCGCATTGTATATATTTAGATCTGCCATGACAACTACTTCAATAAAACATATAACATTAGGAGTATCCGTGTTTCTTGTCCATGTCGCCTAAAAAATGCTATACGAAATATAGTTTCAGTCGATTATTAAACGGCACGGTGAACCCTTTAAAAACCCCACACATTTTATAGTTCGAATGAGCTGTCATTAATAGTTCGATTATTTGGCTCAACAAATTACTTAAAGCTGTAGGGTTACTCTTGAAACTCGATTCACGCAATATTAGAAATTGGAATCGAGTATGTCATTTTAGGTACCTACTCTTGAACGCAATAGTGGCGAACTATTTACATTCAATTAATAGTAAACATATTGTTTTATCGCATTCGTTGAATTTATTTGTTACTTAATGTTAATAAGCCGCTAGTATTGCATTCAAAAGTACCTAAAATGACATATACGATTCCAATTTCCAGTTTGCATGATATCGAGATTAAAGAGTAACACTACTGATCTGTTGGGAGATTTTCATCACCCTCCACATAGTTGTGCGGTGCAGTATCACAATCGCCATCGGTTAAGAGTAAACTCTAAACATTTTTTGGCTTATGGATATAGCGACCCCATCGCCTGCTAGTGAATTTACATCCTTGTGATTGTTTTAATTAAATCAGACGTCATTATTCCAGTTTGAGAGGTAGTTGACATAAACTAAACTTAACAAGAAGCTTGAGATCCCAACTTTAGGTTGGTAAGACACTAATAACATCTTTGGTGTTTGAATTTCTGCCTTTTGCCTTATAACAACGAGCTGGTATCATTGCCATTTCTATGTTTTTAGCTGGGTGAAAAGAGATTCATATTTGCCAGTCGGCTCACAGGGCTTAAAAGCGGTGGCGAAAGCTAAGCTACGGTATGACCCTGTGGAACTAGACCCTGAGGACATGTGCAGGATGGCAGCCGAACAACCGCAGGTAATATTTACGATAATGATGTAATTAGATACCTACCATATTTGAATTTGTAACCATTATTCATTTTTAAGACTTACTTTTGTAACCATTAATCTATAGTAATAGACTAAAATTTGTCATTCTTAAATACTTTGATACTTTACTTACACTTTGATACTTAAATACTTACTTAAATATTTGACCATTAGCCACCTGAAAACGGCGACCTTTAACCAATTCAAATACCTATAATGGCTGAAGGTGCAAGTAAGCGGAAGGTAAAAAGCAGATATTTATTACAGAACCCCATCTGGACATTCATATATTACTAGCTATTGCCCACGGCTTTAACATCGTATTACAGTTATTTAGTACTTTCATGTCAGACCATTGAGATATCCGGAGAAAAGTTAGCCTATATTTCAAGTTGCAAAAATGACGTCAACTCTAGCACAGTTTATCACTAACGCTGGAGACGGGGCTTTCGCATTTTTAACTTGTAACTTCTTGTTTATGTATTCTTATAATCTTTGTATTAATATCGATTAATACAAATAACTGCGCCGACGCAGGAGCATAAAATTGGGCACTTTTATTATAGTTTAGACACAATTATAATTTATGTTCAGGAGAAGTGCAGAACGCTAATATTTTTCAATAATAATGCTTATAAAGTACATTAAATCAATAAATAAAACATTACCCACACTACCATGCATTTGACACACACAAACAAATATATTGATAATAACGATAAAAGATCACAGATAATGCACACGTAAAAGTAGTTAGTAAAACAAAGTAGTTGGTCTTGAGAAATGAAGATGGCGTTCTTATCAAAAATATATTAAAATTTGTTATGGTCGAATTTAGACCAATGGGCGACCACTAGTTACAGATAATTAATTGATCATATTCAATTCAACAGTTTCGTTGTTTATTTTGAGTATGTGATAATTTCAGGTGCTGTCAAATTATTCAGTATCAGATGCAGTGGCCACATATTATCTTTACATGAAATATGTTCATCCGTTCATATTTGCTCTGTGTACTATAATTCCCCTGGAACCAGACGAGGTAAGTAGATATGGCGCAGTCAGTGCTTTCACATCTCACTACTTGGCTTTAAGAATATACTCATATCTGGTTAGCTATTACATAGTATGTAACACCATCCCAGATTTCTGTTTGAGAAATGTGATGTTTTTTTATGTGAGAGTTCAGTGAACAAGCAGACGGCTCTTCTGATGGTAAGAGATAACCGTGGCCTAAAGGCCTATAAACACCGTAGATGGTCACTGTCTAGTGGCCGGGATGTTAGGCTAATTGTGCAAGTCTTCCGGATACCCTACAATCTGGCCTGGAAGCTGACAGTCATTATGGCGGCTGAAATAGGTAAGGCCGTGGATCCCTGTCCAGGAAACTGCACAGTACTCTACCGCTAGTGGTCTTATGAATAATTTTACGAACTGCGTGGTGGAGAGGCAGATGGTCTATTCTATTCGCAGGGCCCGAACCGACAGGAGGCAAATTACCTACTTACCTACTTGTAACTTATAATTCATTTTGTAACGCAGTTCCTAATGCGATACACGCACTGAGCGGGCTCTATACGAGTATTCTAAAGCGTAACAACATTTTTTCTCAACGCTTCATGCCGCAGTACGAATTTCCTTCTAACAGGGTACCCACAGACCCCTTACGCCGTTCGTTACCTTTTATTTTCACACGAAACTTGAAACACAGTCGCTTTTATCGCTAGCATACCTCCACAACACACACTAACCGTATAAATTTATACAAGTGATTAATCAGATCAATAAGCTTTTTCACTATTTAAATTCTCGCTACGTCGTATAATCTATTTTAAACCATTAACACACTCAAATAATTAATTTAAATGTTATCCTAAGCAATGAGGCTAATATTTTCTTTGTGACATCTTAATTTTTGTCATGAACTTAGATACTTTGTACCACAGAACAATAGTACTCTCAGAGCTCTGTACTGAGTTTTCTTTTTATCATTATATCAGCATATAATATATAATAATAATAATAATAAATCATCTTTATTTCACATAAACCTACAAGAGGCACTTGTGACGGGTCTATATAATAATAAATCTACTACCGGATCGGAACGCGGCCGCACACTGAGAAAATCCGGCAAGAAACTCAGTGGGCTTGTCTTTTTTTTCTTACTTTAAAAATTCACAATAATTTATGTAATGATACAATATATTTTATAAGAGATTGGCATGAGGAGCAATTAATCCCAAGCAGTCTTATCTGTTAAATATTCAGCAATATTATAATAACCCTTTTGATTTAATTTACATTTAACACATTTCTTAAATTTATTAATAGGTAGTTCTTTCATATAAGTGGGAAGATTATTATAGAACTGTATACATAGGCCCATGAAAGAATGTGACTACTATCATTTAGTAGGTAGTTTTTGTTCTATTAGTTGATTTTGCTTGTCACTAATTGAAACTTAATATTTCAGGTTCTCCGTAAAGGTTCTGGTACTCTATGTGAATCTCTACTTATGGTAGAGGCTTTTCACGCTAACATAGTCTTCCCTAACAAACAAGTGGAGGAGCTGAATAAGTTGACAAGCGATGGTCATGTCCTGGAGACTGAAACTTACGTTGGAGGACATGTGGAGGCCTTAGAATCTGGTAAGGGCTATTTTGATAACTTTTTAAAAACTAACAACTGTCCCGGGTTATTATTGAGAGCAATTTCAATGTACTTTAACATTTTCTCGGTATTGGTCAGCGTCTTCTAATAGAGTATCTGCTTTCCTACCAAGCAGCTCATACAAGATGAGAAAAAGATTAAAGTGGACATTAATAACAAGAACTACAATTACAGAAACATAATGATGATAATAAATTCTTTATACACCCTATTATATATTATTTCACAAAACATGAAAAAGAAATAAAACTATCGTGATAAAAATGAAAAAGAAACTAGGTACGTTAATTTTATCCAGGTCAGAGTGAACATATAAAGTAAAGTTCAACCATATTTAAGAAAACATTGATTTTTGGGTCAGGTAACACATGATTGGATGATTGAGTGATTCTTAAAGAAAAATATTATTACTTAATCTAAGAAATTTAACCACTCTTTTTCCGAATTTGATTACGTAAATTAACCATCAGTAATAAGTAATATCTCCTTTAAATACATAGGGGCATAAGGGTTAAAGAGAATACAGTACAGTGATGAGAGAATATGACAATTCCGTCTACCTGAAAATCTAACGACCTGTCTAATATTAAAACATTTGTTTTAGGTGTTTTTAGAGCAGATATTAAATGTAAATTTAAAATAGAGCCTTCAGCAGTTGATAAATTAATGGAAAATACTGAAAAAACAATGAAGCATGCTATTGAAGTTGAAGAAGGCATACCATTGGAATTGGTGACCAATTTTGAAGAAGTTTGTGGGGAAATCAAAGAGAAACTGCAACACATGAAAGATCACCCTAGAAGAGATGAAAACCCACTTATATACCATTTGGATGTTGGTGCTATGTATCCCAATATTATTTTAACTAACAGGTATGTAAGTTGGTGAATACTCATATAATGTTTATTTGCACTTGGTAAATAAAATTAGTTTTAAATTTTGTCAGAAACAAAATACAGAATAAACTGTACAGAATTGGCCATTTAGGTTAGTTGGTATGGGTATATCTGAATATCAGAAGACACTAAGAAATATTAAGTAAATTCGTCATCTACTTTATTGAAACGACAAGAAAATTTGCAGACATGTTTGGTCGTATTAAAGATAAAGTCACATTCATATTATTTCAAATTAGATGGAGCTATTGATAAATTCACACATTAATATGAAGACAAAAATTATAAAAATAATTCGGTTTTGTAGAATATTCAGCTATTAATACTAAGACTGAAATAAGATAATGAAGAATTCTGTAAACAAAGAGAAAAGTTGAACGGTTAAGTAGTATTCCTAGAATGTTGGTCCTGGTTCTTCCTCTGTGTTAACATTTGCCTTCCTTCCAGCATCAAGTAAAAGGCGAACGTATGTTAAATGGGTCATAATCAACAAAACGATCGGTGGAAGGGATCCATCGCGTTACATATACATATATAATGACAATGTCATATTCCGATTCGGAAGGTAGGGTAGCTGGTAGACTTGCAAAATAGGCTCAACAACCCTGACCATAGTCAGCGACGCACCTATAACATTCATGTTGTCTTTTGGCCATGATCCTTACCATCAGGAATCAGACGCGCTCACCGAAAGTTCCATTCAAACCTGTAGGTATATAAGTAAGGCCTCATTCGTACGAGAGTTAAAAAACCGTTGCGATAAAACTTAGCGTTGGCGATTTTATAACGTTCTCAACGTAATTGTTCATACGAACGCTTTAAAATCACTTTTGTGTAGTCTCTTGCTTAAGTAAGACGTGGAAATGGTTTCTGTTAAAATGTAAGCAATAGTGATTTGTGTTGCCAGAAGATAACGAATTAAAATATGCGTTCTGGGTACATAATCTGAATGAACAGATACCTAAAACTTCAAAAGGACAGTTTGTGACACTTTACGAAGAGTTGAGGCTATACTGTAGTAAATTCTTTAACTGTTTTCGAATGTGTATTAAGACACATATATCTTTAGGCACAGAGTATCAAGTGCCAAACTTTACGATCCTGACAAACCTGTCTGGCTTCCTTTACATTCATTACCCTTTTCATACAAACACGCCGGTTTCGAATACTTGACACCACCTTCGGCATTATCCGAAGAATGTCAATGTTATGTTATCGTTTAATATCAATCTTGGTCTCACCGGGTACCTACATCCATCCACAGTCGCATTGTATATCTGCTTTATCAGTTTTTCAATTGTCATTCTTTCTACATGACCGAACATACCACAGATTTTCCGTAGAGCTCGCATTTCGACCGCATTCATCCTACTTTCATCCTTTTTCTGACATAACCAACTCTCGCTTCCATACAACAACGTTGGAATAAGCACAGAATTATAAGAAGTGAATCAGGCAATGTTTTCGCATAAGAAGATGAGTGCGACTTCACCTCTTTTATTAACATTTCGGGATCTACAACCCACGACATTGTACTGAATCGTCGTATCGCCGCCAGCGTGAGATTGCTAATAAGTGATAAACACGCCCGACCGTTAAGAGAAAGCGTGGCGTACTGAACGAAGCGTTCGCGCTTTTTTAACACTCGTGCGAATAGTAATATGAAGTTTAGTATAGTCTATTCTATTTTAGCGTCAACACTCAGCGCTGAAAATGCAACACTGTGCACTGCGCGATAAAAAAGCGTCGCGTTTTAAAAACGCTTGCGTATGAAGAGTTACTTGAAATGCGATATGTTCTATATTAGCGCTTTTTTAACGGACGTTGAATAAACTCTCGTGCGAATGAAGCCTCGAGGTTCGACAAATCGCATTTTATTGTATGACAACTTGAAATTTTCGGTTTTCGTAATTCTGCAGTTCTTCTTTTTTCTGCGCTATTAGACGTCCTTCGTAACAAATTTTAAGATTCTAAGTTCACGGGAAGTATCCTGAAGGTTTTGACTTCTTTGCAGTTTCAGAAATTTTGCAGAAATTTTGCGGCATAAACGGCTGTATCTTTTGATTGCATTGGCTTAGAAGTTTTATTATTATGGACAGTAGGCCTGCGTATTTGATATAAATTTAAGCTTTATACCTCCACGCGTTCCTAAGTCAATTGGTCGTGATAGACGGACAACAAAGTGATCCTATAAGTTTTCCAGTTATTCTTTTCGAGGTACGGAATCCTAATAAGAATATTTACAGATTGCAGCCCTCGGCGATGGTGGAGGCGAGTACGTGCGCGGCCTGCGTACACAACAAGCCCGGCGCCACCTGCCAGCGCACCATGGACTGGATGTGGCGCGGCGATTACTGTGAGCACACACGTTTCTTATATACAATCCTGTAATCATAGACAGGAAACTCGTGTCTGATCAGTTTCGTCTCGTTTCGATCGTCCGATATATAATGTCCATACATAATAATAAAAAGAGTCCGTATATAATTTTCCAAACTGTAGGTACATAGATGCTGACCGTACTGGATGTTATAGCAGGTGTCAATAAATTAAATTACAAGACAGCGACGCACCAGTAACGTCCCGTGTTTATAGGCAACGGAGTTGTCAGTAACCATCTGCCAAGGCGAGCCACCTGTTTCTGCTAAATGAAAAAAAATTAGGCCAATAATCCTTATTATAGATCACTTGAAATGCGCAATATCACACCGACTACATAGGCGTACCTGGAAATGTTTTTATAAGTATTAATTTGTATTTTGTAGTACCAGCAACAAGGAGCGAATACCAAAGAATACAGCAGCAACTGGAGACAGAAAAATTCCCACCTCTATTCCCCGGCGGACCTCCGAGAGCGTTTCACGCTTTACCGAAAGAAGACCAGGTAATCCTAACTTTTAGATTTTATTTTTGACGCCATTTCGAAACAATATTTTATTGGAGCATAAAAATATATTGTATAAGGTTGTGCAAAAAATAACAATGTTTGTTATAGCTTTGTGTTTAATAATTCCTGTTGAATAAAAACACTGAACGATTTCTAGCTAGTACCTTTTTTTTAAAAAACAGCCGTTTGAACTGATCGTGAACTGAATTTTTATTATCTACTTAAGTTATTTTATTTTACTTGACTTATTTTTTTTAATAACTTAATATAGATAAATCATTATGTATCTAAGTATATTATTGGTCAGCTTACCCGGAGCCAAGGTATTACTTTTGATGATCCTTACTCAACATTAAGAAGGTTTTAGTTTCTTTAAACCTATGACTATTTAAAAAAGAACACCGCAGTCGTATTTAACGGCCTTCTTCTTTTAGTTGCATAACTATAAAAAAATAAAATTAAAGTTTAAAAATATTTGAGCAATACCAATTTTTTCTTATGATCAATAGGCAATAAAACGTTTGATTGTATTCCAGGCGGCATATGAAAAGAAAAGATTGGCCGACTATTGTAAGGTGGCATACAAAAAGACCAAAGTAACACGAACTGAAGTACGGAAGACCACAATATGTCAGAAAGAAAATTCATTTTATGTAGATACTGTTAGAGCTTTCAGGTAATTTTAACATTATTCTCTAGGTACACAAAACACTAGCTGTTTTTTTGATTTATTTACGTCTCTACTGCAAATAACTGAGTGATGATTGATTATTTTCCTTATGATATTAGACAGTATCAAATTAAAAATAAAATGTTACGTGCGTGCATGCGAGCGTGCGTGCATGCGTTTGCGAGTGCGTGATTACGTACGTGTTTAAGAAAGTGTGTTCGTACTGTTACACTGGGCCTCGGGATTTAAGTTTAAAAAAAGAAATTATTTAAACACTTCTATATTAACTTTAAATACGAATTACAATTATAAAAAAATACAAGAAATAGTAGAACTGGTAAAGATATAGTATAGGAGTTGTCTGGTAGGATTCTGAACGGAGACTGAGACTGACTGGTTATAACTATGGGAATGGAAGGAGGGTCAAAAGTGCTGGTGACACTTTTGAGGGTTTTGTTAGCGGAGCACTGAAGCCTTTCGGCTTACAGTTCAGGGTTATAACAGTACATACACTAGTTATGTGTGGAATACTATGAGGCAAACCGTAGCGTAGTGCTCAGTTTTTGCTGCTAGATGGAAAGAGGCCTAGAGAGCGCAACGGAAAATCTGTTGTGTAACGCTCGTTGACCACATTCGTAACATCCACATCCGAGAAAGAGTGGGACTGAAAGAAAGTGTTGGTGGTAAAATGCGAAAGTTCCGCTGGTTCGGTCACGTGGAAAGAATGACAGATGAAAGATTGGCAAAAGCAGCTATACAATACAGATGTGGATGGAATCTGAATTACATTTAAATTCTCTCAGTTTTATTTATTTACATTACTCATATTTTTATTTATTTTCAAGCATAGGTATGTGAATTTAGTATTGTTTAAATTTAGTATTAGTTTCGCAGTGGTTATTTGCATGCATTTTAGTAGTAATATTATGTTATTTTTGTTTTTTTCTTCTTTCTATTTATATGTAAGTATATTTAAAAAATATATTATTGAAAATAGACTGTTTTTGTTTGTAATATAAAATTATAACATGACTGTTATTCTACCGCTAAACAATAGCAAACTATATAGAATACAGAATGAAAATCGTTATTTGGCCTATGTTCTATGTATTTGTTAGATTAGGTTTACTCTGTTATTTGTGCTGTGGATTTTTTGTTGATGTAATAAAAAAAATAATACATATACCGCTATTTCGTGAAATTTCAATCCGCTAATAGTTTCTAAAAAGTGACCATTGAAAACATAATTCTACATTTTTTTAATATTTTGCTATCATTAAAGATATTTTCTGGATAAAATTGTCAATCACAAAAGCTAAACGACACACTAGGGACGATGTTTACTAAACAGATAAGTTGGTGGTATTACATCCTAGACAAACATTAAGAATTGAAATCAACAGCTTTAGTGGGTGTCAAAAGATGCATAACTTTGCAGGGACCGTCGATACGAATACAAGGCGCTGAACAAACAAGCCAAAGCGCTGGTGGCGGCCGCGGTGGCCAGCGGGGACGCGGCCGATATCAAAGCGGCGCGCAGTCGGGAGGTTCTGTACGATTCCCTACAGTTGGCGCATAAATGTATCCTCAACTCCTTTTATGGATATGTTATGAGGCGTGGGTAAGTTATATTTCAGCTCGAAAGAAAAGGATACTTGATGCTTTGGAATGACTTTTACGAAAAAGAAACATTATTTTCACATAAACTAGTTCCAGGAATAGTATCATTCTCAATTTTCGGTCCTACTAAGGGTTACAGGTTATTATTTGCCGATAGTTCTTTGGTTGTCGATTGGCTCGTTAGTAGCATATTAGTAACAATATGATCTTTCTACAGCTAAGTTATAATTATTATGGTGGCTTGCGGAAAACCAATAGAATTGTAATCTGTAGATAACTTTTTGTAAACTTGTTAGAATTTATATGTTAGGAATATTACCTCTTCTGGTGTTTTTATTTGTCCTACGGAATCAAGGGCGTTGTTGACGAACTGAAATAAATTAGAATGTGTTATAGTATTCGTAATACATCTCTTAATTCACATAAAACGTTTGCAATGAGCGAGACCGGTGATTCCGCGCGATTTGAGATTCGCGGGTGTCAACTACGCGTGTGTCCGTGGCGTGATTGCGTTAGGTTATTAAGCTATTGAATAGCTTCTATCGCGGGCCTTGAGCGTGGAGACCGAATCCAGAAATTCCGTAACGAAAATAACCTAACATCCCCCACTACTCGCCTCTAGGTGGTCTTGGTTGTATCAGCGTTACTGTGCATGCGTAATCCCCCTCTTCGCCCCACAATCTAGTGACTCATGCCTGCTTATGCAATAGCTTTACCGCGGCAGTCTCCAGGTGCCACGAGTCTTTAGTTCAAAATTAAGCATAGGTTATAAATTAAAATATCTTCCTTAATACTGTTAAAAATAAGATTAATTTTTGTTTGACTTGAACGTCTTTCGCTGTCTGTTTATAGAATGTGATCGTAACAGTTTTTTGTTTCATCGATTAGTGCGCGCTGGCACAGTATGGAGATGGCGGGTATAGTGTGCTACACGGGCGCGAACATCATCATGCGAGCTCGGGAGATCATCGAGCAAGTCGGCCGCCCCTTGGAGCTCGATACTGATGGTATGCATTACATTCATTAGTTAAGCAGGTACCATTTAAAAATATAAGTTTTCAAAGAACTTACTTAGTTAGCAAAGCTGCTTGAGATCATTTGGTTCTCATATTAATCTCTTTACAAATCTTGTATATATTCGTATTATCTCATCTAGCATGACTTTCATTGTTTGTTTGTCGCAAAAATAGCTTGTTTACACCTATGCTTTATGTAAAATAAAATACTTCTTATTTATGTACAATTAATACTTATTCTGAAAGTTTAAAAGACAAAATAATTTCCAGTCTCTACTTGCCAGTCCTTAACAAGTTTGTTCGAAATGATTTTATTTTGAGACACAGATAATCAATTTTCTGTTTCTAACAGCAGATATTTCGAAATTAGTTAAAATTTTAAATATTCCTTTTGTAATTTAATAGAAATTATAAGAAAGCTTGACATAATATATGTACACACCTAAAATTATATCAAATATTCTTTTTTAATTAAGATTCATATTATTTACAGGTATTTGGTGTATTCTTCCTTCGTCTTTTCCTGAAAATGTAACTGTTCATACAACACATCAAAAAAAGAAGAAAATTAACGTGTCGTTTCCCAATGCTGTGCTCAATGCTATGGTTAAAGTAAGTATTTTATAACACAAAAAGCACACCACTAACTTTTGATGTCAATCGAACTTTAGTAATAATAATGTTTTAGGATTATTTCACTAACGATCAATACTTCGAATTAGTTAATGCCGAGGAAAAGAAATATGAGCAGAGGTCAGAAAACTCTATATTTTTCGAAGTCGACGGCCCGTACCTAGCCATGGTGCTGCCTGCCTCTAAGGAAGAAGGCAAGAGGCTTAAGAAACGCTACGCAGTATTCAATTTTGATGGCTCCTTGGCTGAATTAAAAGGTTTGTATCGATTAAAGAATACGTAAGTAAAGATCGTCGAAGCTGAAATGACGTGCCTAACCATAATTTAAGCATATGAGTGTGTTTGTATAATGCACGCAATGCACATGAAACTTAAACTAGTTTAGGGCCAAAACACATAACCGCGTAGCGGTGCCGCGCCACTAAAATCGTCGGTTTGTGTTGCGGTGTCACAGACTAGTCTCTGCCATGGACCATCGTGAGAGACTTATTGCTTGTTTGTTATTAAAAATATATTATTCTGTTTAAAATAAGTAAGTAGTGCCGCGCCGCTACAATCGCCAGAGACGCTACTGTCTATACTAGTGGCGCGGCGCTGCAATGCTGTCATGTGTTTCGTCCCTAAGATATTGTCCAACCGTGAGACAGAGCAGATGTCTTGTTTCACATACATGACACCATTCCTATAAACAAAGAGTATTGCGAATATCAGCGATCATTATGAGCATCTGTACGTATACAAATGCATTTTCCAAAAAATGACACTCCCAGATAAGATGTCGTTAATAATATTCGCACTAAAACATCTATATAAACAAACTAGCTGCGCCCCGCGGTTTCACCCGCGTAAGTCCCAATCCCGCGGGAACTCCGGGATAAAAAGTAGCCTATATGTTATTCTGGGTCTTCAGCTACCTACATACCAAATTTCATCGTAATCGGCTTTGTAGTTTTTGCGTGAAAAAGTAACAAACATCCATACATCCATACATACAAACTTTCGCATTTATAATATTAATAGGATAAGTAGTTTGGCGCGTCAATTAGACAATCTTTACTAATTTTAGTACTTTCTAGTGTGAGATGATTTTTTTAAATGTAAATTGATTTACTATCCGAACAAAAGTCTGCAAGGATCGTGATGTTTTGCGTTCTATACTCTTTGCCTACTCCATAAGGGAATTGGCGTGAAGAAAAGTATGTAAATTGATTTATTTTGTCGGTTGATTTCTTTTGTTTTATATGGTTGTCTCTTTTTTATCTTTGAGATTATATGATTCGATTTTTGTGATAAATGTACTCTATGACATATGGTTGTAGTTTAGCACTAGTTGTAAGATCTGTAGGGTTACTTTTAAATATCGATTCATGCAATATTGGAAATTGGAATTGGATTTGTGACATTTTGTACTTTAGAACAAAAAAAAACTTAAGGGTTTGTCGATTTTTTTTGGAATTAAATGTTTACAATTTGCTTGTATTGTATTTCATATTTGAGTACAAAATGAGACATATGATTCCAATTTCTAATTTTGCATGAAATCTATATTCAAGAGTAACTACAGATGTATAGAACAAATAAAAAAGATTAATATTTTGTGTTGTATTTTATTGTTTGAAACAATATGAACGTAGTGGCTTTTATGATTTTATTTGGTTTATCATCTTATAGGATTCGAAGTAAAACGACGAGGTGAACTGCAACTAATCAAAATATTCCAATCGTCGGTATTCGAGGCGTTTCTCAAAGGGAATGACTTAAAGTCCTGCTATGGAGCTGTAGCAAAGGTGGCAGACTATTGGCTGGACGTCCTTTACAGCAAAGGTTCTAATATGCCGGATTCTGAACTGTTTGAGCTTATATCCGAAAATCGGTCTATGTCTAAGAAGTTAGAAGACTACGGTGGCCAGAAATCTACGTCTATTTCAACTGCTAAAAGATTGGCCGAGTTTCTTGGGGATCAGATGGTTAAAGATGCAGGCTTAGCGTGCAGGTGAGATAAAAAAACAATGTACATGCCTTTTTGTATGAGACTACTCTACACAAAAAAAGTTGCTATTTGCGCATTGTCTTATAGCACAAAAATAGGAAATATTATACTAAGAAATGTTGTACAGGTTTATTATATCGCGGAAACCAGACGGTGCTCCGGTGACAGAGCGCGCTATTCCCCTGGCGATCTTCCAGTCTCCCGCCGCCGTGAAGCGTCACCACCTCAGGCGGTGGCTCAAGGACAGCAGCATCTCCGAGGACGTCGACATCCGAGACGTGCTCGACTGGGCTTATTACATTGAAAGACTCAGCGGGGCTATACAGAAGATTATTACTATACCTGCCGCCATGCAAGGGGTAACTTTAGACTAACGATTAATATTGCATAATTTCGTATAATGGACATTAATAATTATAAGTTTCGATAGTAATTATAAGAATCAAAAAGTGCTATCATTTTAAAATAAGTTTAATCAATTGAAAGGCTTTTTAAATTTCTCAAAAGTTAACAGTTTTGGTTATGGTTGTTTTATAATTGATTGTAGCCGTCTTACTAATTAATATAAACTAAAGTACTCCAAGTTTAAATTTACATTATCGTCTGTATTACAGTGTGATAAATCTGTAATGTGAACTTAAACCTTGAAGTAATTTAGTCTAGCTTTATGAGTAAGATTCTGGCTATCTTATAAATGAATATTCCTAAACAAGTTACACAAATTGAATCTAAACTCAAAGTAAGCAAATTATATGCTTGTTAATCAACAATTCTAATACATAGAAATTCTTAAATACGTACCAGAATTATTTATAAACACTCAGACCCGGAAATGCAGACATATAAATGTTCATCACACAAATGCCTGCCCCCGCGGAATCGAACCCAAGCCTCGCGGTTGGTCAGTGTAGTTAGGCATGTATGTTAGCCACTCGACCAAAGAGGCGGTCTTATTGATGTGGATAGACTAAAGTTAAAGTAAAGTAATGTTGATACAGGTTGTACCTTGAACTTTAGTCCAATTTACATTCTAGGTCTTGCATTATATTGTTTTATTTATTTATTTAATACTTTATTGCACACAAAAAACAAAAATACACAAAATACATGAGAAGTAAAATGCACAAAAGGCGAGCTTATCTCTAACTAATGAAATTTCTTCCAGCCAACCCAAAAGTTAGTTATTGGTTTTTAGTTTATTGTGGTCACAGATTTCCATAGTAATATCTTATTGTGACAATGATTAGGCCGAAATATTATTAGCATTCCGTCACAGCTTCGCACGGGTGCACAAACTTCTATGTTGTTATATAAATAAGTCTTCCTCTTCAACAAGGAATAATAAAGAATACGAAAAGATAGAGTACCTTTAAAAAAAACCGCATCAAAATCCGTTGTGTAGTTTTAAAGTTCTTAGCATACATAGGGACAGACAATGACAAGCAAATTGTGGAAAGAAAAAAATATACTATGTAGTCATGCGTAAATTTTTGGGCAGTCGCATACAGAATTGCATAAATCAGGTACATAAAGGAGCCTGATTTGGGTGCTTTTTATATTCCTATGGTACACATGGTAATATTTGTAGAATCACAACACATATGCAAAGTGGTAGATGGCAAAAATTAGACCTAAATAATTGATAAATCTAAAATTAAATTTCTTTGTATAGTCTATTTTTTAAAATACTAAAATGGTCTACGAAAATTGAGAACAGTCGTAATTTTCTGCATCAATGGTGTTAGATTTAAATAAAATCATGGTTTTTTTTTTTAACCAGCTAGATAACCCAGTCCCACGAGTCCAGTACCCAGACTGGTTGCACAAAAAGATGTTGGCCAAATCAGACAAATACAAGACTAGGAAAATCACAGATATGTTTACAGCTAAACCCAGAGAACCAACAAATGGAAATGGCAATCAAAATACGGATGAAAATGGTACCATGGTAAGCAGTTTTTTTCGTATTTGAAGGAAAGTGAATTTTTTTGAACAAAGGTGGTTAACTAAAGTTCATAAAATATTCTATAGAAAATATACTCGACAGTTACATTGTACATATTTATAACAGTTTTTATTATAAATATATGATGCTATAAAACTAGAATATACAATACTGAATTACGTTTATAGGAGACAGAAATAGACATGGAAGATATCGGCAAAGAGGTTAGAGAGAATACCGAAATTCGACCAATAGTACATACTGTTAAACGTAAGCGAGAGGAGTCCCCTACCAAGGAAGCTGCCACGTGGAGGGAAGCACTTGGTCCGCCACCTCTGTTTGGAAACACAAAGGTAAAAATTTGCTTTTCGATTATAGTTACTATCAATATCCATTTTGTTTTTCCTAAATAATTTATCGTAGTAGGGCTCTACTGTCAACCAAAAATTTATTTTCATTGATATATTCGTCCAATTAAATTGTTTTCATTACTTACTCGTAAATACCTTGAAATTGGCATTAGTTACTAATGTTGAGCAAAGGATTCCTAAAATATCACATATATCCAAATCTGTTATGTCATCTAGAAAGAAACATATAGACAAGGTGGAATACAGATAGATATGTGCATAATATACAATATACATAAATACATCCACAAATTGATAGTATAAACATAAGACTTTTCTGGACAGTCGCAGCCCAAAACTTAAAACAGCAATAACTTATATTTCTTAAGGTCTTGCACAAAACTTTGCAGTTCACTTAATAGAATCTTAGCGACGCGAATCAATTGGTGTATCAAAAGTTGTGAAACTGAAAAATTGGTTCAGTGAAGCTTTTATTTTTAAAGTTTCTGTTTTCGTTTTTCACGTTTTGGTTAGGGTATCAGAATAAAAAAACAGTACTTAAATTTATCCTAGGGCATTTTGTTGTTACATATTTATGTTTATATATCAAATTCAATAAATAACTTCGGATATCTTACACAAATTTATCTAAATCCAAAGCAAGCAAATTATATGTTTGTATTATGGGTGAGGTCGATAGATTACCTAGGGCTGACGAATTGATGATACACCGCCTGGAGAGATTTTTGGAAATAAAACGCACGGTTACACGTTCACTGGACGAGAGTGAGGCGCAGAATGTTTCTTCACTGTACTAGGAGTTTCTTCTTGTTCTTGAGCGTTCCCAGTATTCTTCCTGGAGTACCGGCCGCGAATAATGTCCCGATTCCCGGTGCCCGTATATGTACAAAATCGGGAACGGGATTCCAGAATATTCTGTTCCTCACCCCCGGGACCACACTTTATTAAATATCTTTAATAAATCGTACATATATTAAATTGTAATATAGTACAAACCTTTTGCCTTACCTAGATATATTCTAGCATACATAGCTGTGCACGCGACAGCGGTTGGTTTTCGTGTGGCGGCGAAATTCTGCGGTTTCCGTCTTTTATACTACCCTGCCCCCCGCCTGCCTAGTATAAAACGTGCGGGCGCGGCGCTCCCGAATTTATTAGCTTTACGGGCGCTGTCGCATGCACATTACATTTGTTTACTTACCCCTAACATCATATTCTAATTTTATTTTAATTGGGTAAGTAAAACACAAGAAATTTAACATTTTATTATCATACCCAAACTTAGCCGATTACTTGGCTATTTACAAGACTTATACGTTTCGTACTATGCTAAGACGGTCTAGTTTAACACATTTTACCATTTAATACACAAATCTAGACAATAGGACATATTCTAGACATAAATTTTACCAAGTTAAATCAACTATATAATTCAAAAGAAAGTATATAAGGTCATAATTATGTACAAAACAACGTTATATACTTAAAATAAAATCCCTAGGACACTAACATTTACCTAGCTTCATATTATCCCTAAGGTACCACCGCGTGCCATCCTTCGGATTGGGTCACTCTCGTCGATACCGTCTATGTGTCTATGGTACATTGTCTTTGGTCGTCGTGCACAATGGGTGTTAGTCAACAATACTAATACATAGAAATAATTATATAGATACCAAAATGAATTTGTATAAACTTTTAGAATCGGAAATACTGATGTCTAACCTACATCACTCAAATGCCTGCCTCTCTTTATGAGCCTATTAGGATAACCTTTCAAAAATTTCCAAAAAAAGTTATTTTTTTTCATGTTTCAATTTAGGAAGAACGAAGAGCGTGGATAGTTTTCCAAAAAAAGAAATGGATGTGGCAAATGGAACGCCGAGGCTTACGAAGTCGAAACAAACGAGGTATTGTTCCTAATTAATTACATTTTGTGTGAAAAAATCTTATATTGTTACATAGGCAGTAGTTCAATCCATTTGAAAACTAAAGTGACAATAGACAGAATTTATTGATCATTTGAATTCAAGGAGAACGGAGGATACAAAATAAGAATTCATATTATAGAACCGGCCTATTATCAGACGATGATGTAGTTCTTAATTATTGTGAATAGACCTGAGATAATATGTTAAAGCGTCACTTTCTTGCATTTATTTTAATCTAGTTTGCATTTGACTTTCCTTGTTTATTTTAAATACTAATACAACCATCTGCTTTTAGAATGATTTGTGACATCTAGTATTAGATGCATTTTATGAAATCGAAATATGTTGTCTGATTTCAGGAAAAATCGATGATGAAGTCACAATGCTCCCAAAAACTGTTGGCTCCACTAACACTCTGGGAGGATTTATCAAGAGAGCACAGCGGACATTGCTTAATACACCGTGGCAAATAATACAGGTAAAACTTTTGCCACATTGCTAGATTAGTATATTTTAGGCAACTTTTTTTAGGCACGAAATGTAACAACCACACCACACTAGTAAACTTACCAAACTACATTCCCAATATGGGTGTGCATTTTATCTTAAGTCTTTTCCAATACTTTTTAGTGCAGGTGTTGTTGGCAATTCTTCATCCACAAATGTTACACTGTCATCGTTGCGCCTCTTCAGTCTTGACGTCCTCTGTTGTGTTGTGTTTTCCCCATTTTTCCTCTTCATGTGAATCTTCTAACAATAATTAAAACAATAAAAAAGAATAAGCCCAATCGAGCCACTCGTTCGGAAGTTATGCGCTTAACAATACTTTCAGCGAATTATTTTTATATTTATAGAAGAACATTCATATTTCAAAAAAAGTGACTTATAAGTACACGTTTGATGATGATAATTGATGAAAGAAGTTTTATAAGTTGTTGTACAAATATGGTGTTTTCATATTATGAGTGGTAATTTTATCATCATTAATTCAATGGAAAAGAAATCATCATACTTGTTCTGCAATGCAGTTAATTTATCGATTTGCATCCAAAATTTATGCACCGGAGACTTTTAAAAAGTGATGTGTATTGCAATGTATAATTGCTATCCATGTTAATGTTACTTATTTTTTTCTCATCCGCCATTGGGTTTCATGATTTATTACAAATTGTTGAACTCGGAAAATAAAATGCGCTGACTAATACGTGATATATTGTTATTAATTATTAAATAAAATAAGTAATAATACATTTTGTCATTTTAAGACATTTTTACTACACATTTAGGTAAAAGTTTTATCCATGTGTACGAGATTTGTTGTTTTATCATGGAAAGATATCAAAGGTCTCAAAACATTTGACATAAGGATATGATAAAATTGAAATTAAACTCTTCAAAAGCCAGAAATTTAGTTTGCAGTCCTTGCGATATTGTACTTACATAAAAATGCCACGTTTATCTCTGTGACTTAATCAATTATCACCAAATATTAATTGGATCGGTGTACAGTATTCCTATGACACAACGGGTTTTCCTAGTGAAGTATAGTAGCTATTTCTAGTACTTTGTATTCCCATAGGCCGCCAATTGATATCCGGCTCGAAGGACCAAACAATAAATAAATAAATAAAATATATCCCTGGACAAACTCACACAAATTGAATCTAACCCCAAAGTAAGCAAATTATATGCTTGTGTAATGGGTGTTAGTCAACGATACTTATACATAGAAATACTTAAATATATACCAAAATAAATTTAATAAACACCCAGGCCCGGAAATGCAGCCCGGACATCTAAATGTTCATCACACAAATGTCTGCCCCCGCTGGAAATCAAACCCGAGCCTCGCGGTAAGTTCATGTAGTTAGGCGTATACGCTAGCCACTTGACCAACGAGGCGGAACAATGTAACGTAGGTACAACATGTTTTTTTGTACTCAATAATTCATGTAGGTGTCTACCGTGAATCGCAGTCAAATAAATATTGAAATGGACAAAGATATTTTCACGTTTAATTCTATTAAAGTAAAAGTGAAGTAAAGGCGATATATAGATAGTCTGTGTCACAGTGTAATAAATATGTATACTTGAAGTACTTGACCTTCTTTAAAACCGGTAAGTGTTAAAAATGAGACAAAGATGTGTTTGATACTAGGTAGCGGAGACGGGCGAGCCGGGGCTGTTCCGTGTGTGGGCGCTGGTGGGCACCGAGCTGCACCAGATCCGACTGGTGGTGCAGCGCGTCTTCTACGTGAACAGACGTGCGGCCCGCGCCGAGGAGCGGTCCCCCTACTGGAAACGCTGCAGCCGACTGCTGCCGCGCGGTCGTCCGCCGCTCCACCTCTACCAGTACACAGTGCCCGAGGCACTCTTCCGGGAACGACGACAGTTCGTACCTTTTGTACTTACAGAAAAAAATAAAACACATTACGAATAAAATATGCAAAATCTAAATAACCTTGTGACGCAAGGACGCAAGCAGCCTTATCGCCAAAACAACCTTATAGCCAAACAAAACAACCAAAAAAAAAATATAAGAAAATTAAAGGTATTGAAACATCCCGAATAGTATATTCTATCTATTTTCTCAGAACTGTATTTGTATTACTAAAAGAAAGCTATTTATAATCCTAACGTAAGGATACACTCCAAGAAAAATTCCAAGAAATTAGTATTTTAACCTTGAGTTTTCAACACATGTATTAGGACAGAAACTCCGTTAAGCGGGCAGCCGCACAGCTTCATAAAAAAGTAACCCGTTGCTGGGACCGTAAGAGCACCGTAATTACAATAAAAGCACCATAATCAACACTACCATCCACATATAATTTGCTTACTTTGGGGTTAGATTCAATTTGTGTGACTTGTCCAGCGATATTTGTTTATTTATTTAATTATTCGTTATTTTATACCGTCGAAACATGACAACGGTGACAAAATCTGTCGTAATTTGAAAAAGAATTCTATTATTTCTAAAAAAATATTTTTGCCAGCCTCTCTATTACTGATATAGCTGATACTTTGAGACTGTTGACTTTCAAATACGGCTGCAGTTTTGAAAATTATTAGTCTATGATTTCAACCGAAACCTTAAAATACTTATAAAATAAATTTTCATTATCCCGTAATTTACTAAACACAACAAATTCCCCGCATAGCAACCTATGTTCAATGAAACCTATATTCACTAGTAGTCGGTTTTTTTTGTGTTAATCGTCGTTTTACTACTTAATGATATATTAAGTTCTTCATCAATACAACAGTACATGCACATTGTTAAAATTGAACTGGAGACACTGCATAAGTCAGATCTCCGTGACGGGCCCTGCAACGTCGACCGCTGCGTGCTCAAGCGTTTAACACAGTTTCAGGCCTTAAAATCTAATGGATATTTAAAAAAATGTATGTTTACAAAAAAATATATAATGTTCACGATGTAAATACGAAAAATTAAAAAAGAAAAAGATATACATCGTGTAACCGCTGTATTTGCTTTTTTTTTCCCTGTTAATATCATCCTTCCGAATTCCTTACGTTCGATTGCGAAGGAGGATTTGAACGCCTGGAAGAATTGAAGAAGCATAGGCCCGGATGTGGGGAGCCGCCATGTCTTAATTCAGTCGCTTTAAAATATACGCCGCGTGCGCACGCAGATTCGCGACCTTAAATTATAAAATTTTAATTAAACCTATTCGCCGCATGTGTTGTACAAGAGTTTGAAGAAAGAAGTAAGAAAAAAGACAGATCAGTCGCATTTCCTTATTTCCGCATCGAATCAGCACCTGATGATATATAGTCAACCGCTAGTCTGTTAAAATACGGACATTTATTTTCTTAATTTCGCATACCGCTGTTCAAATGGTGTAATATCCTTTACGCAACATTTGTAGTCCTTCAAGACGGATTCTTTTATGCACCACATCGTTTTTCGAGATTAGAATTCAAATACGGACGTATGTCCTGATGAGAAGAAATGTACATCCCCTATATTTACATTTAGCGAGTTTAGAAATTACAAAACTATTACCTAACAATGGTCACAATGTTCATAACTAACAAACCATTATCAACCTTCTGTAATTGATTGGTAGCAAAACAGCTGACATATTCTTTAAAGAATCCCGAAACCAATACGGGAAAATCATAATTTTGAATAGTGTTATTTATATTTTATATTTTGTACTGACTCAATTCAAAAGTATATATTATGAAGTATTACTATATGTTTTAATTATCAAACCATCAGAATATCTGGATGAAAGTCAGTGTTTTTTTTTTAATGATATTGGAAGGCAAACAAGCAGACGGATTTCCTGATGGTAAGAAATTTCCGCCGCCTAGAGACACCAAAGGTGGTAATGGTGCGTTGCCAACCTAAGGCCGGGACGTTAGGCCTTGAGCAAAAGTAAGTTTACCGGCTACCTTACCCTCCGAACCGGAACATGTCATGACGTTATGGCGGCAGGAACAGGTAAGGCGGTGGTACCAATCCGTTGTACGTTGCTCAAAACTATTTAAACGTGATACTCTAGTTAACTTTTAAACGTTCCCGCTGTCTGAATAGCACTTTGCTTTTGTCATCGTCTATATGTTAGTAAATAATGCAGGCAACTTTTACAGAGAATTAATGAGCGAGCTGTCAGCGCCTGAGATCGAAGGCATCTACGAAACTCAAATGAGCTTAGAGTTCAGAGTTCTTGTGCAGCTGGGGTGCATATGTGCCGTTGATCCAAAAGAAGCTAGACGGTAAGGTCATATTTAAATAACTAGCATGTAAAAAGAGTTAACGTAAGAATAGGATAAAAAAATGTTACAAATAGACCACTCATGAAGCACTTTGACGCGTCACGCGGCCACAGTCCACACACAGAAAATCCGTCAAGAGAAGCTCAGCATTCGTCTATGGCCGTTATTTTAAAATAAATATGTAGTAATGCATGAAAAATTATATTTGTGAAAGAAGGTTATGAAGAGCAATTCATCCACGTAATCTTCGCTGCTAAATATTCTGCAATTGTATAATAACTTTTATTTAATTTGAATTTGATACATATTTTTTACGTATTTAGTCAATGGTATTTCCTACAATCGGAAATTGTATTACCCATGAAATAATGACCTACTCTATAGAGACGAGACACGTACACAGAAAGTTTGTTTTTATTCCTTGTGTTCACAATCTATCTCACAATTTCTCTTAAGAAATTGTTTATTGAGACATAGTTTAGTTGCATATCACTACATAATTTAGAACGACGTTGTCGTCCTCGTTTTCGTTGTCTGTAACTGTCTATGTACGCTTAGATCTGTAAAATTACGCAACGGATTTTAATGCGACTTTTTTAATTAATAGAGTAATTCAAGAGAAACGTTTATATGCATAATAACATAGAAGTTTGTCCACTTGTGCGAAGCTAGAACGGGCTGCTAGTAAATAATAAATACATTTAGATGTACCACCGTGCAAAATCCAGTAGACACTGTATGGAACACATGTACTTACGTATGGAGCAAACCTCCCAAACAAAATTGATTACATAAAAGATCAAGATTTTAAGACGCGCATGTGCATGCAACCATACACGCACGTGCATGCACTTATGCACGCACGCGTACACGCATGTGCAACGCACATACAATACTCAAACTATAGCGTTGCCGACGTCATTATTGTTGAATGAAATGACTGCTCGAATAAATATTACAGTTAGTTGCATTTAACATACATATCTTCACGCCAAGTCCCTTACGGGGTAGGCAGAGAGTATCGAGTGCCAGACCTCACGATCCTGACAAACCTGTCTTGCTTCCTTCACATTTATCACATTCAGTAGTTATTGCATTTAACTACTTAGTAATTTAAAATATAGGTTATGTTGGTTTGATGTTGCACAGATTTTCACAGATGCTGCATCTAACAATTAAAGAAATTTATATTAATTTGTAATGATATTGTTACAATTACAGTTATAGTGTTTATATAGTATTAAGTTCATCATAGCCATTACTATTTCATATCGTAATATTTTTCAGAATGATTCAATTTGGATCGAACAATACCGATTCATTCACTTTAGAACAGCTCCAATTTAAAAGTGTAGCGCATCAACCATATTTACAAAAACAGGTGAGACTGTCATACATTATTTATTCCAGCAACATTTTGTAATATCAAATGAAAAAATCCATATTTGAATAATTTGTAGGATGGTGTAGCTCCAGTGAAACATATATTTCTCTACCAACACTCAGCGCAAAACTCAAGCCGCAGTATGTGGGCACTAATACTTGGGCCAGTCAAAAGAGCTTATATATTCGTGCTGGACACTGTCAAAACTAATCAAGTGCCAAATATGAACACCTTATATGCAGCTGAACGGACAGCAAAGTAAGATATTATATTTTTTACAGCATTGGGGGCTGATTCCGTATATTTTTAGTGATACTTAATCAGTAGGGAAAGTGTACATCAAGTATCTGTCAAATGACATATTTTAAATTTGCTATCTCCTATGACCAACAGAAATACAATGGATATAGCAAATACAAAACAGCTTGACAGCTATTTGATGTACAATGTACCCAGTGATCATCTCTAAAAAGAAACCGAATAGCCCCGCAAAATGTTTTGCATTTACATTTAACATCAAAATTAAAACTATAGACGTGACCGTTCCAAATGTGTTTTTTATCTTTAACTGAGTATTTTCTAAAATAATTTTGCATTGGTTTTTTAATTATTGGGTCATAACTATTGACTATGGTAGCCCAATTCATAGAGTATCAACAATGTATTTGATGTTTAATTTGTTAAACTTAATATTAGCCATATATTTAAAATACCCTTTCTTTTTTTCTTTTTGTAAGAATTAACCTGGGTAACGAAGAAAGTACCTTGCCGAGTTCAGAGCTCACTTGGGAAATAGCAGCAGAGAGCGAGGGTCGGGCGGTGTGGAGAGGGATCCAGAGAGCTCTGCAGCGGTATCGAGACGAGAGATGTGGACCCACCTTGTTAGCTCTACAAACTACCCTGTCTCCTGCTGCACTGATATCTCTTATGCCAAGTAAGTAGTTTTGACTTACTAAGCTATCTCTAACAAGTTTTTTTAAATGGGAAAAGACAGCAAACAAACAAACGGCACACCTGGTAAAAAGCGACTACCGTGGTTGTAATGTTAGTATCATGAGCAAGTCTTCTACTCTATCTTACGAATCGGAACGTCAGTGGATCCCTATCCAGACAAGTTGATGTACAACACTGCATCATCAGTGAATTAATATGAAATAAAACTGTTTCATCGCCAGTGGTGATAGAGAACTGAATTTTAGTTGCCCGTCAAACAACGTCCTGATAAAAAAAAACGACGGGTAGCATTTCGGGGGTGCCGGCAGAAGTGAAAACTTGAATATTAATGTTGTGCATTTATGATATTTTGGAATGGTTAGGGAATAATTTTGCACGTATTGCTTTAATTATCAGTATGAAAGTACTATCATTCATGTGGTAGAATACAATATTCATTTATTGCGCTATCGTACACAAACATGACAACACGAACATTCGCGCAAGTGCCCTGCGCCATCTTAAGAATCAGGTCACGTGTCCTGATGTGAGTTCAAAAATTTTTACCCATTCCAAAAAAAGTGCACAATGCCGCTAAAGAAGTTTTCACTTCAAAAACTTTTAGTCTATGGCATTTGCGAAGACTCATAGGTAGGAAGATATCATAGGTATATTGCTGACTGTGATGATTCTCATACCAGATGTTTTTTTTTTGTATTATTAAAGAACAGCAGAGATTTTGCAAAGCAATGTGGCTATTGGAGGAAAAATAAACCACTCAAATCGAATATAAAGAAATAAAAAAAAATGCAATGACATTGAAAAAAGAGCAACGTTTTCCTTTGTCAGATCTTCTCAGTTAGTCGCCGCGTTCCGATCCGTTGGTAGTTTTTAGGTTTATGTAGACCCTTCACAAGAACTTTTATATGGTCTACGTGGAACGAATATATTCTTATTCTTCAATCAATTATAACACAATTTCAACTTTTAATATTTTATAGACATCAGAACGGACACTAGTTTGTGTGCTTATGTCTTGGGCTGCCAAGGGAGATTTGTTATTACTTATGTATATATATATATAAGTAAGAAAGTATTTTCACGCCCATATTCCCGTAAAGGTAGGCCGAGGCACAACCAGGGCACCCACGGCTAACCGAAGACACTAGGTCCCACAATGTGATAGGTGGCAAGCCTATCTATGTATAGATGTCTCTCTTTTCTCTCATCTCTTTGAGTTTGTTATTACTCTTACTTATTTTATAATAAGTAAGGGTAATTATATATAAAATATTTTGCAGGTTTGTCAGATTTCCCATTAGTGCCGTTACACATACGAGATGTTGATACATTGTACAATACCCTGGAGTGGCAACGGATCGGGGCTAGAGCCATCGTCCGACATTACCTGAACCTAGACTCTGTACTCGATCTCACCATAGAACAATGTCGGTAAGTGCTGCAATTTGTGTAAAATGAAAAATAGTTGACTAACAGTAACACCTATGACACAAGTGTGTTATTTGTTAATTTGGAGTTAGACAAATGTGTGTAATTTGTCCAAAAAAAACCATTTTATTTTAAATATTTTCAATATTTGTTTTAGTAATTAATACTGCAAAACACAAGTCTTCTATAAGATTCTTATAAAATAGGTGTTCAAGTTTTTAATGTTCAGTACTTGTTATAAAAGTTACCCACAGAAAAAAAATCTTGACTCAAATGAATTTTTGTTTTCAGAGTTTTAGTGCACTTTCTCATTTGAATTAATTGGTATTGAATATTTTTTCCGTTAAACTTAGTAAAATAAGTAAACAATTGAGCACCTAATTAGAAAGAGAAGAATTAAAAAAATAATGTATCAGGTAATAAATAACATTTCCAAAAATCACTTTTTCGATGTGGTAATAAAACAAGACTGATTTAAAAGCTCCTGGTACGAACAAAAGTAATGGTGTTTTATGACAGAAGTAAAACTTTCCGTTGACAAGACTAGTTCGTCAAAGCTTATGGTAAGCCCCCAGTTCAATCGGTATGAAGCAAAGCACAAGTAAACGCTCTAAAACATTGAAAAGCAAAGGTTTTGTATGTCGCATTTTTTGGATGAAAATCTTTTATTATATATTGTCCAAAAATTTTAACACCTATTTTGGAAGGACCTTATATGTACGACATGTGACTTACCTTTTGGTGTTGTTTAATGGCTATTCATTCTTTTGGAAATATTTATTGATCTATTAAAACCATTATATCAAGTTTGCAGTGATCGTGATAATTACCCTTATACTTTCTCTAAATTTATAATTAAAAAAAAACTTAAAACATTTTTTAAAACATGGACAGTACAAGCAGAAGTGTGATTTGCACTCAATTTTTTGCTTAATATATATTTGTGGAAATAAGCTGTATAGTTTTATTTTAGATATTTCCACTTGCCGATCGGCAACACGCCGGCCGACCCTACACTGTTCGGTGCGGACCTGTTCTACGCGCGCCACCTCATCAAGCACAACTTCGTGCTCTGGTGCTCCAACCTGGAGAGGCCCGACCTCGGTGGCAGGGAGATCGACGATAATAGGTATAGTGTTATCATCCTATGGCCAACTTGAGGGCTAATAAGGTTGAGTGGTTAGACCAGACCATTAGGTAGACCATGTTGTAAGGACACAATCAACAAAATGTAACTGAGATAACTTAATGGAATTGATACGCTCGAAAGATAGTTTTTTTTAGTTTTTGACTTTTGCGTTAGCATCTGCCATTAATCAAGCTTAAGTTTGCATCAAATTACCCAATTTAGCAAATGGGGAATTAAATAATTTAAAATTAGTCCTAAGTCGTCAAACAAAGTCATGTCAGAGTTATGCGGCGGCCTTTGAAACTCCTTTAGTGTGATTTCGCGGCTAAGAGAAAATACACGATACAATAATTTCTTCATAAATATGTAAAGTATACGTGCACTATAACTAAACGAAATTGTACATACATTGGAAGTGCAATCAAAGTCGACTAATTTTACTTTATACGTACAGTACTACTATTTAAATTATGCGCTTCGGCTTTACGCTTTTTACTCTTTATACAATTCATACTTCTATAATTAAATTGGCTGACCTAATCTAAACATAAGCGAAATGATTAATTATGTTATAACAACTCTATATAGATGTCTTTAAAATACATTCCGATTTCCGAAGCTTGACGAATTTAGCCAAAGCGCATGATTTAAATAGTACTATTATACATGTATTTCAATAATTATGAAAAACTGCAACCGTCTTTTGTCTCTATGGCGCCACAATTCCTAGATTGGTCATGTAAGAGTTTTTTTTAACCGTGAGTTTTTATTTAGGAATGCATTTTTAATTTTTGCGGCCATTTTGGTACAGATAACTAATTTTTGGGCTAGTTCTGAGTTGGGTCGTTGGATAGCTGTTGCTGAAGTACTGCTGTAGCAGGGAAATTAGAAATGTGTTGTCTCGTTAAATTAAGTATTGAAATTAAGTTCTTTTAGAGCATCCTGTGAAAACGTGTTGTTGCAATATTTGTGAAACCAGCAAACCTACAAGTACCAGCGAAACCGGTTGGCTAAATTAAAAAATAAAAAATAATAAAATATATTGTGGAAAGTACAAGTATTTCTAAATAAATTGCATCAACAACATTTGCCTTGATATTGTTTCTGCGTTGTTAAATTTTAAGAAAATGTTACCTACCACATATATTTTTGTGTTTTAAATAAATTACAAAATACCTATAGTATGTATTAATACACGTCTTAGACCGCTTGGCTATGAATGCCTGAAATTTAATTTCAATTTTTGCTTAATTTTTTAGTTGTGCCTTGGATCCTTTAAATCTTAAAATAGTCCAGTTTTCGGGTAGTTATTTAAAAAAAGTTTCACTAAACCAATCCTCAATGTCCATGCACAGTTTTTCTACGATTTGTTGTATGGTCAGGAAATGTGACAAAAAAGTCAATTGGTGTGCGATATCTTTTGAATAGTAACATAATCCTCTGTACTCTGTAATTAGGTTGGTGAGCGAGATAGAAGAGACGCAGGGTTGCCAGCACAACCAGGGCGGGGCGTACTCCGGCGTGTGTGTAGAGCTCGAGTGTGACGCACTGGCAGTGTGCGCGCTGCTGCAGGCACAGGCCGTGCTGCAGGTCAGTGGCTGACACATTGCAGAGTTACACTATAGTCTGTACCAAACGCAAAAAAACGGTCATTGACCTTTGAGTGCCAAACAGGGCTAATCAATATATTATTTTCTTCAATGCTATAAAAAATGAGTATTTCTAATTATACATTTAAAGTTAGTTTAACATTGGCTATGCAAATTGCAATAAATATCTATCTGTCCTATGCATATCATCTGATTGATTATGAAAAAAATCTGACGAAATAGTATTTAATCATTAATAACGAAACCTCAATACCTGTTGGAACTAAAAACACAAAATTAGACAGAGAGTTAGGAAATACGAAAATTAGTAAGATGTTGTAAATATCCTCATTCATTTAAATAAAAAAATATGTTTGTATGTGTGTATTAGTAAACACACGTAAGAAATGAACATTTATACGACACCATTTTTCGTGGAAAGGAACAGAAAAGAAACTTCACGTCGAAAAACTTTATATACCTATCCCGCAATGCGATTTCGGACCCCATAGGATAATCCGGTCGACGAAACTGAAAACACGTAGAACGCAGTATGAAATTCAGCGATAAGATGCGGTGGTTTTTATTGTGTGTAACTGCATAGGTCAATGAACGCAACAGAGAAATGTGACGACAAAGTAGTTTAACTTTAAAAACATTTTATGGCCTCAAATTTGAAATTCAAGTATTGGCATAAATTTATTTTCAGACTGTATATTTTGACCCTATGCATGGGAGACAACTTTATCAAAGGCTTATAATGACTCATAATTAGACATAATATTTTTAAATGTGAAACGATATAACTTAATTTTTATGAAAAAATACATAATACAAATCTGATTTTTGCCTAACATTATTTACTATTTTCCTTTAAATTTGTTGGTTATAGGTGGAAGGGACTAGTGTTGCCACATCATTTGGAGCGCAACATGCAAACATACAAGATGTGATAGCGTCTACAGGTAAGTCTGGAGTTTCTAGTAATAAGAGATTAATGCTGAAATTGTGACAATAATTTAAAAAGTAATTTTTAATCAAGTCCTTGCTTTCGTGCTCGTTATCCTTAATGCTACTTAATATACCAGCTGTTTTCTTTCGATGAATATTATTAACTTAAAATTTTAGATGTATGATTGGTATTCAATAATGTATGAACAGCTAAGAGGTGTATTAAAGTTTGATAAGTTAAACTTTATTATTGATAATATTATATTCGGGGAAGTTATGGCCAATAAATCTGTGGGCTAGTTTTGGATAGAATGTTATTCAAATATAAAATTTTTTACCAAGTTACCAAGCGACGACGTTGGAAAATATCAAATATGTTTAATTTTCTTTTTATTTTCGTGTCGATTACAATTTTGCTTCCGATATCTAGAAGTTTCTATAACCCCTGGTTTTTATCTAAATTTAAAAAAATGTAGAGGTTCTATACTCGACGCCTATATCGTAATCGATTGATCAAGATCTGATGATGGAATCCCAGAGGTATCGAAAAAAATCTTAATTTTTGTGTATTTGGACGACATCATATTGAAATTGAAGTCAGCTTTTTGCAGTATTACGATCGATAAATAAGAAGTTCTCATGGGATAATTAAAGTAGTTTTGTATTCTACGAATAACAATTTAGCACCGCTCTATATATTTGCAGGTGTGAACGCGACGATGAACTATGATGAAACAGCGCAGTGCAGCGCTGCGTTCAAAGTCCTCCGCACCATGATCGCGTCGTGGCTGCGGGACGTCACTCTGTACAAGAACGCTTTCGCTGACTTCCAAATATCACACTTCTACAGGTAGGTATTTATATATCAATTCGTGATGCCAAACATTTGGACCCCTTTTTACGAAAATTGCGCGGACGCAGGAGCATAAAATTTGGTACACTTATAGTTTATGTGTAGGAGAAGTGCAGATCGTTAATACTTTTCAATTATATTGCTTATAAAGTACATTAAATCAATAAATAAAACATTACTCACACTACCATGCATTTGACACACATAAACAAATATATTAATGGTAACGATAAAAGATCACAGATGGCGCACTAAAAAGTTTGGAAACAAAGTAGTTGGTCTTGAGAAATGAAGATGGCGTTCTTATCAATAGGATTAAAAATGTATTATGTTTTGTAATATTAATATGTAAAAGGAATTTTAAATCTAAACTAGCACAGAAGTTTTTGTTACGGTGTCAAATACACCCTGCATGTTTTTTTCAATTTTCTAAAAATACTTGCTCGGTATTAGATAAATGTCTGACTATCGATAGATTGCCACCTATTATATTGCAAGACGAAGTACTATCACATTACTAATAATGGCATTTCCAAAACCGAATATAGACGTGCCTAGTTTCCTCTACCTTCATTTCTCTTTTCATACCAACACATCGGTTTCGAAGACTCTTGACACTACCCTCATATTATACACGATAAAGCATATATAGGAGCAAAGTGATGTGCTGTTAACTCTATTGCCGCATGTTCTATGTGGCGGCGTTTTCCTATCCGGTGGTAGATTTAGTATTACATGGACGCGTCACATTTTGCCTCTTGTAGGTTAACGTGAAACAAAAACGTTTTGGTTTGATTTTTTAAGTATATTTGTATTGTCAGATGGCTGAAGACTCCGACAGCGTTGCTCTACGACCCGGCATTACGACGCACCCTGTATAACCTGATGAAGAAGTTGTTCCTGATGCTGGTGGCAGAGTTCAAGCGGCTTGGCTCGCAAATAGTGTATGCAGACTTCAACAGAATTATATTGCACACCAAGAAGGACACAGTTTTGGATGGAATTGGTATGAATCATTATCTGTACAAATAATAAAGAGGAAAGATTTGATTTTTGTTTGTTTGTTTGAAATAAATAGGCTCCAAAGCTACTGGACCGATTTAAAAAAATCTTTTACCTTTAGAATGCCACATTATCTCTGAGTGGTATAGGCTTTGTTTCATCAAAATCGGTGCAGTAGAAGCCAAGTTACGCAGGCGAAACTGCGTGAAACTGCTAGTCTGTCATAAAGCAAGGCAAGCAAGAAAAAGGAATTTCTCATATTAATATGTTTATAATAAAAACCATATAGAATAAATAAATATCTTTGTAGAAAACAAACAAATTTTATATAACTTTAATTTAAGTTAATAAATTATATGCTTCTGTCATTGGTGTTAGGCAACGATGGTAAGAGATACTTATAAATGTGCACCACACAGCCTAGAACTTGAGCAGTAGCAGTAAGTCGGTGGCGTTAGGCATATACGCGACCCCTTCATCTACAAGGCCATTTCTTGACCTAGACGATGAGGCCACTAGGTCCATAATCGTGATTGTTTCAGGATACGTCGAGTTCGTTGTCCAAAGCATTCGCAACAAGGAACTGTTCCATGGTATAGATATCAGATACAAACAGTGTTGGACGTATTTACTTTGGCTCGATGAAGCCAACTTCGCTGGAATACAGGTCAGTTTATTCTTGCATTTTTTAAATAATTTAAAACCGAAAAAATGGTTTCTGCTTTAGGTTACGAGTAGAAGCTTAAGGGAACAACAAATGCTACAACATATAGGATAGATGAATCTGTATATTAATACGTGATGCCAAAACTTTGGACCCCTTTTTACGAAAATTGCTCAGAACGCTGATATTTTTCAATAATAATGCTGATAAAGTACATTAAATCAATAAATAAAACATTACCCACACTACCATACATTTGACACACACAAATCAAACAAATATATTGATGATAACGATAAAAGATCACAGATGGCGCACTGAAAAGTTTGAAAACAAAGTAGTTGGTCTTGAGAAATGAAGATGGCGTTCTTATCAACAAGAAATTAAAATTTATTGTGGTCGAATTTCGACCAACGGGCTGCCACTAGTAATAGAAATCATGCATAATTTACGATGTGTGCTTCTCGGCCATTACACAACTATTCGAAAACGCGAAATTTCACTGAGGACTTCCCGAAGAGGTAGGCAGAGGCACAACCTGGGCACCCACGACTAGCCGAAGATACTAAGTCCCACAATGTGATAGGTGGCAAGCCTATCGCCAACCGGGCACATATCCTATCCCGAGCAAAATTTTTTTATTAGAAAATCAGAAAAACCGAATTTTCTTTATGTTGCCCGACCCGGGATTCGAACCCGGGACCTCATGCAGTCAAGTCCAACAACTGACAATGCTTACATTAATTTTATTTGAACCAGGGGAAACTACCAGAAGGTCTGGTTGAAGTTGGATCATCACAAGTTCCAGTAGCCACTGAAGATACTAGCGAAGATGAGGTAAATGATTTTTATAATTTTATGTCTTATAAACTGTATACAAAAACAATTATCTAGATTATTACTGCAATATAAAAAAACGGCGTCGTCGAGTATCCTGATTTTCTTGTTATAATTTTTATTGTTAGGCAAACTTTATAGATGTTCAAAGCATAACTAAAAACAAAGATTTTTTGAATTTGATTTTTACGTGAAAGTGAAAGGAAAACAATACATCGCCCCGTGCTGGTCCGCGTCCGCTTAGGAGATTTGACCAATTACCTCTCTGCAAGACAGGCCGTAACAGACGAGTACTGGTTAAAATAAAGGTCAGTGCCAGCAAGAGTTAGAAGTTAAAGCATATGTACCTTATTAAATAATATTTTTTATAAATGTTAAAATATTTGCACACAAAAATATGGTAGAATATGTTGATATACTTAAATATTTTTGTAACATCTAATTTACATACATATTTCCGCAAATAAATAATTTTCTATCTTTCTTTCTTATTCTTTACATATTTATTAGTATTTCTTCACACATTATTACTAGTAAGAGATTGGTATGAGGAGCAATTAATCCTAAGCACTCTCATCCGATAGATATTCAACAATGTATAGTATCCTTTTTCATACAATTTCACTTTGACACATTTTTTAAATTTCATATTTTTAAATGAAGAAACACTTGTACTGTTTTACGTATCACTTATATTTTATTATTTTATAAATAGCCTACCGGTTTCGCTTTTTACAGCATCATCAGGGCTAGAACTTAAATTAGTAATTAGTAGTAGTAGTAGTAATTAGTAGGAGTAATTTTTACATTTTACAGCATTTTACAGCATCATCAGGGCTAGAACTTAAATTAGTAATTAGTAGTAGTAGTAGTAGTAATTAGTAGGAGTAATTTAAGTTCTAGCCCTGATGATGCTGTAAAAAGCGAAACCGGTAGGCTATTTATAAAATAATAAAATATAAGTGATACGTAAAACAGTACAAGTGTTTCTTCATTTAAAAATATGAATATTTGGAAGTTTTACCAAGCGCCGACGATGGAAAATATCAAATATTTTTTAAATTTATTTAATGGCAGGTCTTTCATAAAATCGGGAAGTTTATTGTAAAAGCATACATTGGCCCATGAAAGAATGACTAACTCTGTGGAGACGGGACACATGCACAGCAAGATTGTTTTTATTTCTCGTATTTACATTATGTACCTATATTACAATTTCTTTTAAATGAATGTAAATTCTTCTGAACATATATTAAATTTTCAAAGATGTGCTAGGAAATAACAGAATATTAACTTGTTTGAATTTTTCTCTCAGGGAAACCCTTGGCCCTAAGTTATAAATTGCTCGTATGGCCCTCTTTTGTAAAACAAATATCGCACCTTCAGTAATTTAAGGGCCCAAGTCAAAATTTTCACATTTAAAATCCCATACACGACTGGGATTTTGAATGATAAAGGCACAAAATGATTCGCTACTGGTTAGTGCTAGCAGAAAGAGAATAAACATAAGAATAACCCGGTAATTATATTTATTTTAACACATGATGTTATCGGAAAAAATACTGTATCTTAAAACACGATTTCCCAAAAAGTAGTTTTTTGGATAGTGCCCTTATATTACTGAGGGTGCGATATAGTATTTTCAACGTCAGAACTCCCCCAGAGAAGAATTCCATAGGACATAATGCTGTGTAAACAACTAAAATAAACAATTCTAGCAATGTCAACATCAGTAAACTATCTCATTTTTAACGGCATATGCTGCTGAACTCAGTCTTATTGTAAGCTTTTCAATGTACAGGTCCCGTTCCAATTTGTTATCTATTGTGGAATCTACAATGTCCAACTTGTTCCCATTAAGTTGTACATCGGTTTCTTCTTGCCTCACGTTGGGCATTGAAAATTTGATACTTACCCAGTTGCCTTTTCACTTTTAATTAAAGTGAAGTGTCATCCGCGAACAATACAATTCCATGTTTATCTCTTACGTAGTATTAGGTAAATCATTAATTTACATATATAAGGAACAAAAAAGTCCTAGAATGGAGCCTTGGGGCACACCCATTGTAACAGCAGCACCTGTCGATTTTATACCATTAATTCTTCTGAATTCTCCCACTCAAATAAGAAATCAGAAGATCGAGCGCTATATTTCTAATTCCATAAAGGCGTAGTTTCCTGATCAATGTTTCATGGCTAACGCAATCGAATGCCTTGGACAAATCTCAAACTACACCAAGGACATCCTGTGAATCCTCCCAACATTCATAGATTTTCTTCAGTAATTTCACACCAGTATCGACCGTCGATCTACCCCTTATAAAACCAAACTGTTTATCATGAAATAAACCTAATTTGTTAAAATGTAACGACAATTGATCAAGTATTATTTTTTTAATATTTTACTCAGGGTAAGTATAATGGAGATAGGTCGGTAATTGGAGGGATCAGTTGAACTTCCAAATTTAAGATGAGGTACAACTTTACAAAGTTTCTTTAGCTCAGGAAATACTCTATGAGAAACACAGCAATTAAATATATTAGCTAAATGAGAAGCAATAACGTTTATTACTGAAGCAATATTTTTTTATAGAATAACCCCACAAATACTACGTATTTTTAATTTTTAATGACTTAAATGCTTTGACTATACCTTTTGCCTGCTAAAGTAAAGTGAAAGAAGATCGCCTTTACTTGAATTTTATGCGTTTGGTATACATTAAATTTCCTAGCAAAATCGAATAAAACTTGAAACTTTGTTCCTTTTGTATTGTGTAAATGCACTGTACAAATATGTAACAGTACGGAATCTAAGTCTAGTTGATTAAAATACTTATGTACACTCCAATGAAGCAACAGGGTTATCATGTTATATTTTTAACGATAGATTTGCAAAAACTACGTAGTTTACAAACAATATAAATAGGTAATCTCATGGTGTCATTTGAATTCAACAAATGACCAATGCCTTTGTGGCATTTTTAAAAAGATTGTAAAAATAAATAACAACGTGACCACTCAACTTTACGCGGCACTCGCTGTTGCAGCATCGCGAAAACAGATCAGGGGGGTTAGAATGAACCACCGTCGTCTTGAAACGAACGTTCGTTTCGGGCTGCTTTTAAATGTCAAACTCAAAAAGCGTAGAACGTTCGTGCCAAACAAAACGTNNNCAAAAACTACGTAGTTTACAAACAATATAAATAGGTAATCTCATGGTGTCATTTGAATTCAACAAATGACCAATGCCTTTGTGGCATTTTTAAAAAGATTGTAAAAACAAATAACAACGTGACCACTCAACTTTACGCGGCACTCGCTGTTGCAGCATCGCGAAAACAGATCAGGGGCTTCGTCGATGCGTGTGTTTGTGTGACTGTGACGCTCCGGACGTTTGTAGGTAGTTTTTATACTGTTTCATATTTGTACTGTGGTAAATGGATCATCACCATCAACAAAGAAAATAAAGTCTCGTATAACTACGTAAAATGTGTAAACCCCGGCCAGCGCGAGGTGAGCATGCAGTGGCACATCGACCTGTGCCTGCCGGGGGCGGTGCGGGACCAGTTCGCTGCGGCCGTAGGGGGGGTCGTCAGCGCCGCAGCAGCTCGCCAGAGTCTGTCGCAGCTGCTGACCGGCGAAATTGCGCAGAAGCTCTTCCAGTATGTATTGCCATCGCACCTTTCTAGCTTAGGTTATCATTTAGACTTAACTGAAGTGCTGTACAAAAACTCGCTCGGATTAGAATCATAGTCTTACGTTTAAGTTGCTGAGTCATTTTTCTTGTGTCTATATTTACTATCTAGCATCTACCCTCAATTTAAATCTGTTGATGTAACCTTGCCTCCATTTGACCGTCATCGAACGTAGTGAAGCATGGGGTTGGGTACTTTTTTGGGCTAAAAATGCTTCCCGCAATACACATCCTTGCTAACGCTGTCACTTATGTCATGCTTCAAGGAATGGAACTTGACATTTCTTCTTATTTATCGCTTTTGTTCAGTCGTCCCTATAAATCAGCTTCAACACGAAGCAAAATACAAAAATGTCAACAGACCGAAGCCACATTAGTGAGGTCTTGTAATGAAAATATCTTTGCCCTTACAAAAAAGTATAACTCTGTCTCTGGGCTGTTTAAAAGAGCTATTAGTAAGGCGATGTCAAAGTTCTGTGGTCTTACGGCTCAGGTGTTGGACTTGACTTCATGAGGTCCCGGGTTCGAAACCCGGATCGGACAACAAAAAGAAACTTTAGTTTTTTAATTTAAAAAAATGATGCTCGGGAATGGATATATGCCCGGTCAGCGATAGGCTTGCCACCTATCACTTGTGGGCGCAAAGATACTTTTATTACTAAGGCAAAATTGAGACTCGAAATTGCGAAAAATTGATCTTCTTAATAACACATACATACATACATATCTTCACGCCAAGTCCCTTACGGAGTAGGCAAAAAGTATCGAGTGCCAGACCTCACGATCCTGACAAAGCTGTCTTGCGTCCTTCACATTCATTACCCTTTTCATACAAACACGCCGGTTTCGGAGACTCTTGACACCACCCTCGGATAATATCCGATTGATTTGATCATGAAATGTCAGCCTTGGTCTACCCGGGTACCTACATCCATCTACATTCGCATTGTATATCTGCTTTGTCAATCTTTCATCTGTCATTCTTTCCACATGACCGAACCAGCGGAGCATGCCCTTTCGCATTTGAACACCAACACTTTCTTTAATCCCACTCTTTCTCGGATGTCACTGTTACAAATGCGGTCAGCGAGTCACAGATTTTCCGTAGTGCTCCCATTTCGACCGCATTTATCCTACTTTCATGCTCTTTCTGACATCCCCAACTCTCGCTTCCAAACAATAACGTTGGGATAAGCACAGAATTATTCAAAGCGAGTCTAGCTTTTTGACTCAAAATCTCTTAGCTTTGGAATAGCTTACCCAACGCTCCATTCACACTATTCCCTGCACTCACTCTCCTCTACATCCGCGGTGTACCTTCCATCCCTGCTAAAAGCACAACCAAGATATATAATTATTTTATTCACTTGTTCCAGCACTACATCATCAACCAAAACTCTTACATAATACCTTTGGGAATAAAAGTGTTCTAATCTCTCGCCAAGACTTTCCAAAATTTTCACGAAGCCACTACTACACCATCTCGGAACATCTCTCATTACAACGGCATAATGGCTAAGATGGGAAAATGAATTATCGGACGCAGCTGATAGCCGCGACTTACAGGTTATGTAGATAATGGAAGTACACTGAGTCGTGCAAATTATCCTTCGTCAGTCGCGATCGTAACCTTGAGCGTTTGGACAGCCGAAAAATATCTGACGCACTGAATATTTATTTCCGCTGTAAGCATTTGCCCACTTATCAGTTGCGGCTATAAGCCGGCGCGACTTCTCGAAAATACGAGAACGGAGAAACAACTTTTTATTTGACAGAGTGCTACCTCCCATTGTGGACATTGAGGTAGCTCTCGACAGTGTTTGATTAGATACTAAGTCCCAAAGCTGTGATTTTTTTCTCTAGCTATTTATTTAACATTTATTTATAAATGATACAATTACTTATTGATTGACGCTATGCAGGCAATATTAATAAAGAAACCTTACACTTTGGCGGATCTAACATTTCTACGGAACACGTCATCGAAAGGCTAAAATATGTGAGTGTTCTATTCATTTTAGCCGTGGCAGAATTATAGTTGGTAATCATTTAGTGACACTGTTAGGGTCAGAAAAAATGTTATTTCTAGACGGAGACGAGATGTTTCATGCATTGATTATCATGCCCGATAAAACTGAGTATATAAGATTGTACTACGGTTGACAGACGTTTTTTAATGCTGAGTTTTTGGAGAGTTGAGTCTTTGTCTAAATCTATATATAAACTAAATCTAAGAAACTCAAAGCATTTTTCGCCAGTACCACATTTTCAGAGAGTTTACCTATTTTTTTTAGTGAATAGTAGAAATCTTTATACTTCCTTCGTTTTTCGTATCGTTCCCTACAGCATATATAATGGAGAATGCTCAGATTTTTTTTGGAATGACTAAAATGTTGCCAACCTCGCGGTTTTTACAGCTTGACCCGGCTTTAACGCTCAGAAGAATGTTTGGCCTAATTCCCGACGCTGAGTTTCCCCTTCGGATATTACATTAGTGATTAGAGCATTGAGTTTCATGCTTTGTACGTTTAAATCCGTTTCCGTGCGATTCCGAAGACATTATTTACTTTACTTATTTTTTGGTCGTATTTCTTATGTCCTGAAAATTGTATCTTATGGCGATAACATAAAGCGTCATGCTTTGCATGTTTCAAGGCTGTTTTTTAAAGGATTTTACTTCAATAATGGATGTCTGTATTGTAATCAGGATAACAGAGAAGATCCACCGACGCATGCCCCAGTTGCGGTTGGAGGAGCTGGAGCCGAGCCCGGGGCTGCGGCGGGAAGTGCTGGAAGGGCGCACGCCCGCTCTACTCTTCGTCAACACGCTCATGCACGTGCTGGCGCTCGACTCCACTCTTGAGAACGAGGTAATGTAAAAAATTACTTACTATTGTTTGTATTACAGTTGTAATAAATGGAAATGTTCTATAGCTTGATCATTGCTACGACGCGGCTTACAGGGTATCTACATATATGATGAGAGTACACTGAGCCAAGCAAACTATCGGACGTACGTCGCGGACATGATCTTGAACGTTTGGACGTTTAAAGGGCAAACCTATAAAGATTTTGATCTTGGGGAATTTGTGGGCAGTGAAGCAGGAAAGGAATGAACCCAGGAAACACGCAAGTTTAATTTGTAGGGACTTTGTTTTTTCAAGTAATGTTTTATCTTGAACAGGTGACATTATTACGGCGTAACCTCCTCCGGCTGGTGGGTGTGGGGGAGTTCAGCCCTCTGGCGGAGTGGGTGCGGCCCACCGCCTCGTGTGTGCTGGCGGAGCTGAGCTGCCGCGTCTGCAACCACTGCCGGAACCTCGACCTCTGCACCGACGCGGCGCGCGCCCACACTGAACAAGGGTACACACACACACACACACACACACACACACACACGCACGTGATTGTGCGTTTTACTACATTTTGCAGTTTGTGTCATTTTTACTCAAAAATCATTCATAACCCTCATTTTATGATCTGAATTCTGTAATACTTATTTAAACATTTCATTACCATTATATGTGGTGACATTGAAAGTACCAGCCAAATTTTGAGAAAATTCGGATCCGATAACAATGTCGATCTATGAAGTAATCAAAAATTAAAAAAAAATAACAATTTATATATTTTTATCCAACGCAAAATACAAGATGCATGGTTAGAATGTCAACAAATCATAAAACTGGTTTCCACCGACCGCAGTCGCATTCACAGACTGGTGACGTCATTTTTGCGGGCTTTTTTAAATGAATGTTTATAAAAATGAATATTACAGTTTGGCAATAATATTTAAATTTTCATTACCTTTACCCCCTTATGATAAAATTTTGCCGGTCCTATCAAAGTAACCTTGTATAGATAATACATTTATCTACAATTACATATAACTCCTAAACAGGCCAGTATGCTTGTGTCCGTCGTGCGGCTCGGCGTACGAGAACCAAGAATTGGAGTGGCGGCTCATTGAAATGATGAATCGAAGGGCGATGTCTTACACTCTGCAAGACCTCATCTGCACAAGATGTCACCAGGTATGAATGTCCTATCTCTTCACGTTGGCAAATACACCACCACCAGCAACTAATGATGAGTATATCTTGGTCTAGTCCTTGGTCAAATATCTAGCCTTGAAGTTACAATACTTGCAACACCTATAATTTTGTTCATCACATCATGGGGATTTAATTTTTTGATCGTGGTTGCCTTATTTATTGGATATTTAGGATGATGTTGTATCAAAATAGTATAACATTTCCTTAACCTGTAGTGTTACGCTCGCTGATTGCACTCGCAATAGTGAGTTTGAAACGAGAAGGCGCCGTTAGTTCGGTCTTATGAAAGGAACGGCAGAAGAACGATTGACAAAACAAATATGCAATGTGAATATAGATGGTTGTAGGTAGACGCGAAGACCTACTTTGACATTTCAACCTAATCGCTCGAGTTTTGATCAGAGGCTGATGTGAAGAATCATATAAAACCGGCTTTTTTATATAAAACGAATATTCAAAGTGTGTATTTTCCATTTTTTTTCTAATAAAAATAACGTTGCCCGGGATTGTATTTGTACCCGAACGGCGATAAGCTTGCCGCCTATCACATTTATAATAGTTCTACAGAAAGTTCTCTCTAACAGTCTGCTTACTTTTAATTTGTTTGTTAATTAAAATAATTTAAAAAATATGTTAAGGACTTTTTAAGCAACCCGATTGACCATTTCGAAAATGTGTAATTTACAGGTGAAAAGAGAAAATTTATCTGTGGTATGCGACTGTGCGGGAGATTTCAAGCTTATGGTACCAGTAAAGGAAATCGAAACACAACTGGCTACATTGAAAACCATAGCTGAATATTACAAAATGCCTTTACTGTTGGAGCTAATTGAATTTAACTTAAGCAATATGTGATAATAAATTATGTTTTTTAATTTCTTGTTTCATTACAAATGTTTTCATAATATTCGAAGGCCTATAAAATAGGACCATCTTAAGCACACCTTGCTGACTTGGTTTGTAAGTGAGACACAATACAGATGAGCCAGGACTGTCACGTAACTTTTGAGTGATGATTGCTGTGAATAAAGGTGGACATCAAATATTATAATATAATAATAGGCACTGATAAGACACTTTCAATTAAACAAACTTTGCACAGAGTTGCAGGACATGTATGAAGCAATCAGCCTCAATAACATGAGTTTACAGCGGCTATACTCGGTAACATTGTCATGAATTATTTGTATGAAGACTATGTACAGCGACTCCATTGCTAAGAGAACTACATTTTTAGACCAAAAATGCTATAGATTTAGTTGCATCAATTACTAAAGGTATTCTAACTACTCATGTTAAATGCACAGAATAAAATATCATAAAACCTCTAAAAATATAAATGATCAGGCAACAAAAGGAAATGTGTTTCCAATTTTATAAAACCAAAGTTGGCCAGGATTGAATCTGTGCCTGCTTGGTGATAGATTTGCCACATATCATTGAGGGGCTTGGGATTGTGGCTGCATCTGGTTCTGGGAGCCTTGGTTGTAAATCTGCCTGTCTTAGGGGATATGGGTGTGAAGATACTTCTTTTATACCAACAAAACTAGATATCAGATGATATTTAAATTAGCTGCTTATGTGTAGCTAATATTTAGTGATGTGAAGATCACATAAGTAGCAAATTCTTAAATCGTAAATGTCAAATTAGATTGTAGTGGGTATCTGAGTCTTATATTAGTGTTCTTTTTTTTATGTTGGAAGTTAGTGAACAAGCCTTCCTGATGTTAAGAGTCAACAATAGCCTATAGATACCATAGATGTTACAGATAAGCTGCTATCCTGAGGCCAGGATGGAAGGCCTAATAAGCAAGTTTACCTGTTTATCTACCCTCTAGACGGGAACATAGTCATTATGGTGGCAGGAATAATAAAAGTAGTGGATCCCTATCTGGGCAAGTTGTTGCGCAGCACTCTACCACCAGTGGTCTTGTCGACAATGATTTACATTTTAACCTTTGCTTGCGGCTTCTCTACTAAACAAAGTACAGAAAAACTGATATAAAGAAAATAGCAGTATTAATTTTAATTACATTTCTTTTTAAAACTAGACAAAATAACAATAGTGTATCTCAAAATTAAGCTGGAAATTGCATTTTTGACCAATGAAATTAGTTAATAATTAAAATTTGTTTTAATGATTAATAATATTATATTACATTAGCAAATTACAATTCAGTGGAACAGTTCAAAGTGTACTTCTTTCTTCACTAGGTGTTTGTCCCAAGCCTTTAGCAACTTCACTAATACATAACCACTGTCCATCTGGGTTCTCTCTCCATAGACTAACTTTATTGTCACCCCCAGAGACAGCGAGGATATTTCCTGTTAAGGACCAGCTTACACTCCAAACAACATCATCAAAGGTGTTCAATATTGTTGGTGTCCAGGACACATTGTCGTCACTGGACCATATCACTACCCTTTTGTCTTGAGAACAACTAGCAATCATAGATCTCTGAAGACCCAAAGAAGGTGCCCAAGCCACATCCCGAACCCAGTCCATGTGCATTTCAAGACGGTTTTCTTCTATCCATTGTTCTCCTTGTTCTCTCCATATCTGTTGATAAAGAATAAATTTATTACATTTTTATTATAAAAATTTTATTATAAAACATTTATTATAAAAAAATAATGTCACTAAGTTGAAAAAGATAAAATTCCAGTCCTTTAGGATCTTAAATCTAATCACAAACAAGGTAAGATTGAAATGTTTGTATACACTATATGCAGTTATAAATATCAATGGTAAAATTTAGAATGGCGTACCCGGAATTTTAAGAAAATGAAAGTGGGAGGGAGGAGAGGGAACTCTCTAGAAACGTCCGCAAGTATCGCCGCAGAGCGGAAGTATGTACTTTTGGAGAAAATTTAAAAATAACCTTTGTATGAAAATCGCTCATTAAAAAAAAGCTCGCCGCGATAAAAACGTGACCGCACGCGACTACAATCCGCAATTGTTTATTAAAAAAAATGTCATCAACATTTGAAAAATTTAACTTTTTGTGAAGACGCGATATGTCTGGTTGTTGAATAAATGCATCAGTGCTTGCAATTATTTCGAACAGGCGAGGTTAGAGTACGAGATACGGATGGTTTTCGTACAAAATAAAACGTTAGCGCACACAATATTTTCGAACTCAGTTTTTTTCCTGGTGCATCTAAAAAAATACCTAACACCTCCTAGGATACCTTCGTCCAAAACATAACCAGGTGCGGTCGGGATACGCAATACGAATAGTTTACGAATAATATACTGTGTTCTATCAAGTGTTCCTAGCAAAAACTAACCTAAAATTTGATTTTTCAAGTGATATTTTAGCCATGAAATAAGCATTTCTACGTTTTAAAAACCATACTATTGCCCTGGCCTGTATTGCCCTGAACATAATATACTATCCGCCTACACACTTCACACCATCAAATTCAGGGTATTCTATTCTAAATCCCACCCAATATCAGTTCTTACATTAACTCTTATATTTTTTGCTTTAATAATTTGTCTTTAAATTTTATAGGTCTAGTGTAGAAAGTTAGTTACCTTTATTAAATTGTCACATCCTCCAGAAACTAATCTTTTTGGAGCTTCTTTATTAGTAAGAGGATCTAAACTTAATTCTGCTGATATGGCAGGGCACCAACTAATGGAATTGACTCCAATAGCATGGGCCCCTGGAATCTTTTTAACTTCCCAATTCCCACCATCTTGGTTATATGTTATAGTTGAAATAGTGCCATCGGAACTGCAGCAAGCTAGTATTAAACCATATTCAGCCGGAGCCCAGGCAACTGAGTTGACAGAACTTTCATGTCCTGTGTATTCATACAGCTTAGTCCATTCCCCAGCCTCTTTCCATATTATCACCTTTCTATCATAAGAACACGATGCTAATAAGTTTCCAAATTTTGGATGAGCCCATGCAATTTGCCATACAGGACCAAAATGTCCTTTTAAATCTGCGACAAGAGTTTGTGTACCGCTTTTGACGTCGTAAATTTTGACAGAATTGTCGGATGAACAAGTGGCTAACCTAAGTCCATAGTAATCTAATTCTGCGTCATGTATCATATCCTCATGACCAGTGTCCACAGTATTTAAAACACTTAACATTTTGGAAAAAATAATTTAAAATCACAACAAAATATCGCGATCCTGATTCCTGCCAAACTGCAAGTTGACGTGGAACAACACAGTGTTGCTATTTATTTCGCAGCTCCGCCAGGAGTGTAATTTGGCGAGGAATAATATTGTGTAGTTGGCTCCTGACATGACTATTAATTGTGAAGGTAATCCATAACCTCAAAAACATAGTTATTTATATACTTATTACAAATAAACAAATATTTCTATTACCACGAGTTCGGTGCTCGAAGAACGTGTTAATAGGCAAAGCAATAGTCACATGGAGGCAAATACGAAGTAATTCCTACTTTTATACTCAAAGGTTTTATATCAAAAGACAATAAACTTTCTATTCCTAGTTCAAGTCAGCGTTTGAGACAAATAAACCTTATGCAACTTGCTTTTGGACTTGATTGTTTGATCTAATGTTACTATTATATTTCATGCGTAAAATACGTGTCTTTCTCATAGATTGAGGATGTACAAGATCCACGAAGGGTGGGAGTGGAAATCCCTAGAGGAAAAGAGAGAAAGAGTCAGGTGCCGATGTGACAATGTTTACGTGAGCCCATAGTTCCCCCGTCCTACTGCGTCGCTGTAAATTTTGTGAATTTATTTAATAGTCTTAGGATTGAAATAGAAGAGAATTTAAGATCAAGCATAGCGACGTGTTTTGTAAGTTTTATAGGTAAATACAATTTTGATATTTGAATATTTAGAACTCTGTGCTTTTAGTTTATTTCTAGTAATCTGCTTAGTGCTCAGAGAAATACTTTTTACAACATATTTATTTGCATTGTTATATGTAAGTGTAATTTGTAAATTTAAACAGAATTAGAAAAAATATGAAGTAAAATACTTAATAGTTTGGCTATGCTATGGCATAACTTTGATGGCAACACTTTCTATTTTGCCGTTGTTGTTATGTGGCTTTCTTATCAAAGAGTATTTATAAATATTTGATTTTGTGCTAGATAACGGCCTGAATCAGCTAAACGCTGCTCCAATGAGTGCACAGTTCAAAATATAGTCACAATAGTATGGAAAGCAGCAATTCTGTCGTTAATTACAGAGAATTAAAATGATATCAGGGTGCTGATTATTATCTTAGTTGCCAACTCAAAATGGAAAAGTGTACATCAAATAACTGTCAAATGACTTGTTGTATACCATTTGCTACCTATCTCCAGTGACCAACAGAAATAGTAAACAGAAATTACGTCATTTGACAGCTATTTAATGTACACTTTACCATTTTGATTTGACAACTGAGATACATAATCAGCACCCTGAAGGTCACGGTCAGATTTTGTTTTAACTTTTCAATTAAATTTTAGCTAAAAGCAAAGACTAAAGTACTAATAATATAAACATTCTTTAGCAAGTGCTACTGCATAACGAAGATGATTCCCGTCAATTTGAATCCTCTTTCAACTAGTGGTCGCCCATTGTTCGATATTTGACATTCATATTATTCAGTTATTATATTTTTGAAAAGAATGCCATCTTCATTTAACAAGACCAACTGTTTTGTTTCCAAAATTACTCACAGATCCATTTATTTTACTTAAACAGTCACCAGATAGCGGTAGTTTCCACAGGTTTCGAAAACCGGCAAAGAGAAATGCTCTTATTTTTATGGACAGTTACTTTAGTAGGTACGTACCTACCTACCTACATGTTGACCATATGATGATAGAACGTAGTGATTACATTGGGCGTGTTCGGCCGAATTAAGTACTTACTAAACTTAGTAAGCCAGTAAGCATAAAAAAAATAAAGTCTTACAAGCTGACTGTAGCGCTTTTCGGCGAGGACAGACTTACTGGCTTGACATAACACAAAACACCGGTTTATGTCATATCCCGTACATAAACAATAAGCAAAATGGCGTCGTATGTTAAGCCATACTTACTGCGTTAGCACTTATTTTGTGTCCCGGCCGAAAATTTTGTAAGCATAGTAAGTGACTTACTAAATTTAGTAAGTACTTACTTCGGCCGAACACGCCCATTCTGTTTGATATGATGACTGTTGTCAAACTAATAAAATTTGACTTTGACGTTTATTTTCCAGTCTGAAAATAATAATGAGCTAATTTCTGAACTTTTTTGTTTATTTGTACCTTGTGATGAAATTACTAAACAAATATGTCTAAAAGTGAAAATGGAATAATTTCCAAACTTGAGAATTTACTACAAAAGGATTACAGGGGCGTAAATGTACGTAGGGTTTATAAATGAAAGTTTATTTCAAATTTAGATTGCCTAAACTTTATTTTTACTTAAATTTCAGATAGCAGTTTACGCGCTTGCTACAGCTACTTTAGCAGTTTCAATTCATAAAATCCGTCCGGTATATAATTTTATAATTATTTAAAATCAGATATAAATAATTATGTAACTTATAATATATTTTCTTCAATCCAGATTAGCAAGTTTTCAAAGGCGTCTAAAGTGCCAAATCACTTTCTGAAAAATCATGAACCTCTTAGCGGGACTTACGTGGGGGTCCAGCATTCCCCTGTTCGCTTGCTGATAAACCACAAGGCACCAATTTATTTACCTTTATGGCACTCCAGTAAACCACCACTACCTGTGAAGGTAAATATGGAGAATATAATAGAATCTAGAAAAATTTTGAGACTTTGGAGAGGAATACTAAAATAATAGGAATATTCAAAAAGGCTGCAGTTTTTATTTTGTTTCCCAATAAATTCTAAAAAGTTCTTTCTAGGAGCAATACAAAAAATACTAATACCCCAAAGGCTTCCTTTAGAGGCCTCACAACCTAACAAAGGTAATTTTTATTAATAGTTTCAAATATTTTCCCTTCAATATTTATTTTCACTAAACAAATCATTTTCAAAATTTAAATCAAATATGTTTTAAGTGGAAAGATTTATTTAAAAAATAATATATGTCTCCACTGGGAGAGTGCTATAATTTTGAAGAGGGTTACTAACTATCCAAAGCCACTCTCAGTTACTCATAATTGTGTGAATTATGTAATAGTCTTTAGCCAATTGTACAATTTTTTTCAAAGATTTATTTTTAATATTTTGTTCAAGGACGGTGTAGCCTATTTGCAGGAGTCATATGTTATTTAATTAAAAAAATATGTGCTTTACAATAGCTATTTTATAAAAATACAAATGGAGCTAAATCTTTGCTATCTATACAGGAATATTTGCTTGCTATACAGGGTTACATTTAAAAGACCAGCCAAGATTTAGGAGAAGGTTGGGATTCCATAACACTTTTGATCTTTGAAGTACCTAATTAAAAGTTAAAAAAAAATCCAATGCATTATACAAAATATGTAGTTATTATGTAAAAAAAAGCATTTTATTGGTTCCCAATGTCCGCAACAGCACGCACAGGACGGTGATGTCTTGACTCAGTCTAGGTACTACATAGTGTGACAACAAATAAAGTTTTAATGCAGACTATTTTAAATGAATGTCTATGAAAGTAAATATTACAATTCGACAATAATATTTACAACACATTGTTGTTTTAGCTTCAACTCCCTTATATTAAAATTGGTCGCTCCTTTGAGAGTTACCCTGTATGTTTGTTGTATATTGCATTTGTTTTATTTCGTTATTATTTTAAAAAGTGGAAGGAGTAATCACAAAGCTTTGCTTATCTTTAAAGTTGCATAATACATAAATCTTTGTTTTTTTTATATGGGTTTACTGTACCAGACTGTAAAATCTCATGATTTATATTTGTTGTAAGTTTAATATGCATGTTTATCAGTAGATAGTTACAAATTAATTGATGTTGAATGTGGATATTTTCTAGCTATGGGGTGTGGATGTGGTTAGTGGAAATGCTGTCAGTTGGCTGGAATGTGTAGCTAAAGGAAACAAGGTGACTTTAAAACCCATTTCCAGGGAAAGTGAAGACTTAGTTTCTACTGTTTTGTTGCACTTACCACAAAAAAAGGTAATATCTTTAAAAAAACTTAAGTATTGTAAGTAAGTGTAAGCAATGACAGTGTTATCTGATATTGACCTATTTAAGCCATAAATGAGTCTAATAGTGGTCAAAGTTCATTACAAGACCTTTCTAACAAGTCAAAACCCAGCTATGATACGATATTCTATCAGGGAATGTTAGTGCCTATCTTCCGGCTTCATCATCAGACCTTGAAACCTAATCATGGTCAACGTTCATTACAAGACCTGTCTAACAAGTACAATCACGGCTATGAATAGATCATCTATCATGAAATTCTAATTCATATCTTCCGGCTCCATCATCAGATCAGCTCCACAGTACCATATTATTGTAATGTCATGGGTCCTTGATACGTGTGCAAAGTCCCAAATTTATCAGGCTTCTCAAAACTAGTGAAAATTGAGCTGAAAGATTCCATTATATACATACATACAGCCTGAGCTAATAAAAGTGTGTTTAAAAATTTTGTGGATAAGTTGCCCAATTTCAACCACCAATGGAAAGAGGCTTGCTATAAGTTCGATCTGTCTGTGGCATCATAACTTCTAAGTGGATAGATCAATTTTGATGCGTTTTTTTTTGTATGAAAGCTTTTTTGATTAAGACAGTTCTTAGCTACATTACAGACAAGTTTTGTGACTTGTTATTGAAGGTTGATAATTTTATAATTATCTGCTGATTAACATTATAAATTTGAATTGTTACTCAGATTAATGGTATTTGATTATAAATATGTATTCTTGCAGGCTAACACTGTAGAAACGTTGGATATTGGACAGAAACTAGTTCAACTTGGCTTTGCTAAAGCTTCAATACCCAAAAATTTGCAAAAAAATACCCTTGAATCACAAATAGCACCTTCCATATTGTACGCTGAAGAGGCAGCAAAGAACTATCGCAAGGGCATCTGGTCTGAAAGTTTGCCCCCACTACCTGCATATGTCATTTACTGGAGAAAAGGTTCTCAAGTTGTTACTGATTTTCTCCTTTTGACGGCTAATGGAATGTTACACTTATTTACTTTTGCTTTCAAAAGTATTTTAGTAGGTGGAAAAAATTTACTTCTTAGACCATTTAGATCCCAAAAACAAATTCAGCCCTCATAAACTTCAACAAATTTATTTTGACTGAAATATTGTATGAAGAGAAGTCTATCATAAATTTCTATTGTTAACATGAGATGTATTTTTTGTGCATTTGATTAATAAAATTGTTATAGTTATTAAAAATAAGGTCTTTTTTTCAAAAAGAATAAGAGTATTATAAAAAGCACTGTTTATTCAAATTAAATATGTATTATATATTACATTAAAATATATATCTTAATTAAACATAGCAAAAGAAAAAGTACAACTAATAAAATCTATTGAATATTTCTCCATTCAACCATAAAATACTAAACCAACAAATTTTGCCCTAAAATATGTATGCCACTTCAAAAATTGAAATAAATGTACAATTAAAAGACAATACTGACACTTTAAAGACATAAAATATATTATAATCTAAATGTTCTGCCACAAAGGTATTACTTACAATCTGTGATGCAAATGATATTTTAAAATTTAACACCTCAAAAAAATATGGATATAAAAATACAAAAGCAAGTCCAATGTTGAATTGCACCAGTTAAAAGTGTAGGTCAAAAAATATTATGCTGGGTCAAAGGCCCACGCTCCCTTAGTAAATGAGTATATGGCGCACGACAGGAGAGGCATTGGGAAATCGTCAGAGGATACTGCATCTTGAGAGCCAGGATGTTGGCTTACGTTGTTGCTCATTAGCTCTTAGTTGATGAGCACCACTTCTATTGCCTGGGGGGTTACTTGCTTCCTGTGAACATACAATTGGCTTGTATCACTTATGTAGTGTTGATTTTAGTTTAATATTAATGTTTACTAATTATCAAATGCAAGTGTCACTGTTGAGTTTGGGTTTTCCTGTTAAAAATAATATTAGGTGAGTACTTTACATCAGATATCACGCTTCCTGGATGATTATAATTATCAACCAAAACCTATATTACCTGATTGTCAAAAAATTGGGGGTCTCATTCTGCTGTTTAGTTATGTCAGAATGAATGGCCATGGCTATCTTACCAGTTGCTAGTATTTATCGTGTTTTTCTTAGTATCCGGAAATTTACAAGACTGTCATTCTATACCCTCAAAATCAAACAGTGACCCGGTAAATAATCAAATAACAATTTAGAGCCGCTCAATGCTATGAGTCTGACGTTTTAAGTTTCTATGTTGCGGTTGTAACATGTAAAATCTACATTAGTAGTTTAGTGCAATATTCCTAAAGTAAGCCTTTATAATGTCTTAAGCTACAAACTTGAACTGCACTTGTATATTATTTCCCAATTACATATTATTTATATTGGTTATGAAAAACTTCTTTACACTTAGTAATTCATTTATGTAATTGTGCCTTTGTAAAAACGAAATTTTGAACAAGCGCATACTTAAAGATTTGTAAGAACATTGGGTCACCCATTAATAAGTAAAAACTAAGTACATATAATTACAATTGAAATTAAGAGTAGTTAAGAGGGATCTTTGTTGTTTTGTAATTGTAATATAATCTGTGACAGTTCCTAATGAAAACTGCTTCATATTGTACAAATACTAGCAGGTTAGAAAACGACAAATTGCCAAAGGCCAAAATATAAAGTAATTACATTATTTTTGCATATTTAGTTAATACATTTATAAAACTGTACCTTGAATTGTTAACAAATTAGAAACTTCAAAAGATTTTAATGAAATATATAAAGCTGGACTTAATATTATAATGTTACTATCTCATCATAATCAACATTAAGGAACATGCAACAACACTTAAGTAGCAGCGTTAAATATCATAAGAGGAAGCAAATTGAAACAAAGCCAATCATATGATATCCTAAATCAAGGTTATGTTTAGCAAAAGTTAACTTTTAATGAGTTAGATCAAAGACTTAAAACTTTGCTTGTTTGTAAGGCAGCAAGAATGGCCATAATGGCTCTTATCAAATCATGTTGTAATGTGGAATATTATGTTTTTGAACCCCCTTTAACTATTGAGGTACAAAGGAAAAAAAATTTGGTACAATCAGGTACAAACGATTTTAAACCCATTATGATAAAAAAAAAAAAATTATCGAGAGTTTTGCATGCCAAGTTCACGAGGGTAAATAACTACCTACTGTCTAATCGAGGGCATACCTACTACTTGCCATTTAAATTTGTCTATATTTACGTTAATGTAATCTAAAACAGATATATATTTTACTTGATATATAAAAAAATATATATTGTTGGACAAGCAAATATAAGATAAGTATTATTTTAACTCATGTAACCATATGCAAACATGATTCATTTCTCAATTACTCATTTTCCTGTTAATTTTACTATAATTAAAATAGCAGTTACATGTACACTAATGATAATATTATATACTGGCTCTAATATAAGAAATCCTGAGTACTCTCTCAGACATTTAACATTTTTTAATTAAATAAATAAGTGATTTTTGTTTGCTACAACAATAGATAAAAAAAACTAATACAAAGACTTTTTAAAATAAATAAAAAGAAATTAAATTTAGAAATAATATTTTTTATAAACAAATTTCAATATTTTTTTTAAAGTATACACAGTTCTGCTTACAAGTAATACATAGAAGTTTATGCTTATTAAATTGCTTAAAAAAGCTTTTTATACAATCAAAGCTGCAACACTCAACATCTAAACTTTTAAAAATATTACCTTCTGTAGTTAACAGACACGCATGGAACAAAAGAAATACATTATTACATAACAAAGAAATAAGCATAACAGGAACCTTTTACATTCTGTCATTATTATTTACTAGCGGCCCGCCCCTGCTTCGCACGGGTATAAAATATATATAAACCTGCTTCCTCAATCACTTTATCTATTAAAAAAACTGCATCAAATTCATTGAGTAATTTTAAATATTTAAGCATGCAAAGGGACATAGACACAGAGGAAGCGACTTTATTTTATACTATGTAGTGATTTTGTTTTTTTTATGTAGTTGTTTTTTGAACAATCTATATCTTTTTCAAGATTAGTTGAAATATGTCAATGGTGTATCTTGGATTCACCCAAGGCAATGGTTACAACAATTCCCAAAATTTTTAGGAATTAAATATGTTGTTCAAGTAACTTTTTTTCTGTTTATGTTATGATTTCAAACTGAAATAAACTTGTTTATTTAAAGCATTTAGATTAAATATAATTTAAAGTTGAATGGCCCTCTATTATGTACGAGTCTGCAAAGATCATTTGTTTTCAAACAATTATTATTATCGCCTCTGTGGTCTAGCTGTCCGGAGTTGGACTTGACTTCTTAAGGTCCCAGGTTTGAACCCCAGGTTGGGCCACATAAAAAATTAAGAAAATATTTTCTATTAAAAATAATGTTGCTTGGGATTGGGTATGTGCCCAGTTGGCGATAGGCTTGCGACTTATAACATTCTGGGGCTTAGTGTCTTCGGCTAGTCATGGGTGTCCTGCTTGTGTTTCTGCCTACCTCTTCGGGGATATGGGCGTACAAATACTTGCTTATTTTTAATTACTTACAATTTAAATAACCCTGCAAGACACAAAAATCTAACACAGCCCATAACCAGCCCCAAAATTAGTTATCTGTACAATTAACATTACAAAAGAAATACTAAAAAAGTTATTGTTAATACACAGACTAATACAAATTAATAGGAAGAAAATTGTTTTTTATGTCACAGACACTATACATAAAACATAAAACAGGTGCATTGCTGTCCTGTGGCTGAGATGTTAAAACTTAATACTGTCATTATGGCAACAGAAATGGTCAGTATGGCAGT
>NJDD01001928.1:122675-140777 GCA_002245505.1 Calephelis nemesis
ATAAAAAGAAAACAAAAAAAAAACATGCCTTTTGAATGCGCAACGCCGATGATTGCAACAGCGCCGAACGTTTCGCCTCGAGTGGACCGTGTACTGAACTTCTCATAAATATTTTCGTGTGACCGATTTGCCAGTCGTTTTTCGGTGCATTTACCAAAGCCATTATATTTCTGTAAAAAAAAGTGATAACAAATTTGTTTTAACTATATTTAGAAAGTGAAACTCATACAGAAAATACAAATAAAAAAAAAGTCGGTTTTACGGGCGAAGATTTTACGTGACAACGTCTTTTTCTCGGTAGAATATTTATTGATATGAATATTATTAAAGAGTGGGAGAGAGACGCAAGGCATTTACCGCTCCGGCGGGCCTCTCTCTCGTTCGGTGACTCAACGTAACGTTACCGGCCGTTACACTTTTTCATGAGTGACTCCGAGCCGCAACCTAATTTAAGACGTTGTCACGTCAAAAAAATTAATTACAATTTTTCTTCGGAGATTTTATAACAAACAACTTTAATTTTATATCAGTTTTCTTATTTTATACGAGTGCTTTTTTACGTCACACTACATATTTCGATAAAAAAAAACATGTAATATTTAGTTCGAATTGTCTTTGTTTTGTTTGTTTTTGTCTGGACCTTTGGCTTCATTTAATGTAATGGAATTTATTTTGACTGCACATTAAAAATAATTTTCTCGTGATCCACATGATTAGAAAGCACGAGAAAATTGAAGACAACGTACCCAACATCAGGAGTGACAGGCCTGGGATGTTTCAGCAGACACCTATATCTGGCCCGGAAGAGTGGCGTTGGCAAGTGCACGGGGAAGCCGTCGCGGCGGATCTTCACGATCTCGTTCATGCCCAGGTACCGCAGCTGCTCCAGTACCAGCTGTTCATTATATTTACCGGCCTCTTTGTTCTCGTTTGGTTTTATACAACGAACGTACCTAGAAGTAATTTCTCCTTAGTCTCTGGTGAGCCTGGTTTTTATATTAAACTATGAATATTGATATCTTTTTATATAAGCCTTTTCCTGGCAAGATAACATTCAAATAGGTTATGCTTTTAACGCGACAAAGAAAATAGTGAACGAACAGTTTACATCCCATTATAAGAACACATTGGACGAAGTATGCCGTGGCTTGAAACTACTTTGAACCAATAAACTATCTACAAATACATTCAAAAATTCAATCTTTTCGTTCCAATAGTATAGGAGGAGTTATGTGACAACCATAAGTATATAGAATACGACAGCGATTGAGCACACCTATCTCTTTGTGGTAAGAAAAAAACCATGGCCTAAAGACACCATAGTTTTTATAGGTACATCCATGTCCTGTGACCATGTTAGGCCCATTGTGCAAGATTACGTAAAAAGAATTATATAATGTATTAAGTTAACGTACCACACGTCAGTAGCTTGAAGCATGTCAACAAGCGATTGCAGTTGAGCTCTGAACGTATCGACCACAGTTGGTCGCCCTTTTGAAGTCCCTCTTTGTGTAGTGCTAGTAGAGCCGGGGCTTGACAAGGATATGTCCTGGAAAGCGACACGTTGATTACCGAGAGCCGAAAACTTCATCAAAATCACATGAAACTATAAATTTAAAACTCACGTGTCCCGGGGGCGCCAGGTCCTGTACATAATCAGCGAGCTCTCTGACGAAGGGATTGGCTGAGCGGCTCAAATGGTCGATGAACGCGTCTTGTTGAGTGTCCCGGTTTTTATCGACAAACCCCTGCACGCTGTACGATACGGTACCAGCGTAGTGTTGTACTCCGAATTCTTCTTCCCATTTCCGTCGAGAGCCTTTCACAAAGCTTTGATGTTCCCCGAATTCACCTTGGATGTTCGTTAGGTAAGCGCTGTCACAACCCTAAAAATACAATACATATTTATATTATTTGTTACTATTCCCATTTTCACTTGGCATTTCCATGAATGTAATGACAAAGTCGTTGGTCGAGGGTTCAAAGAACAAGCCTTATTAGGCTTGTTCTAGCCTCTTGGACGATTTATGACAGGTATTCCTGTCATAAATCGTCCAAGAGGCTAGACTTCGATTTCTAATAGGGGCGAAATCCAATTCTATAACATCTAACTATCTTTGACTAATACACACATAAACGTTTAATTTACTTAGGGGTTAGATCAATTTGGGCAATATGTCCGCCTTTATTATTTACAGTGCCAAGTTGACCACAAGAAATGGCAATTGCCATTTATAAACGTTAAAAAATGAACAATTAATAAACCGTCTTTCGGATTCGTTACTATAATGTGCCTATAGTTTTTTATTATTCAATTCGGGAGATCGCGGGTACTCTTGCTACATCATAATACGCAATAGTAAATCTATATCACAGCTTATGCATACATTTTAATGAAGGTGTAATAGAAAATACCTTTGGCATGTGACACTGTTCACTGAGCAACTTGAGCAAACTCCTTGGCGGCTTCTCCAATAACTCGAGACATGCGGCATTGTCAGTAAATTGTATTTGACTGTAAACGATCCCTTCTTGCCGATACTGAAATACAAAATTACATACATACATATCTTCACGCCAAGACCCTTACGGGGTAGGCAGAGAGTATCGAGTGACAAATATAAAATTATCGTTACCATTTAAAAAACAAACAAAATCAACTTTCATCAGATAAATAAATGTGATTACAAAAAAAAAACAGATGTGAGATTTTATTTAATTTAGGGTTTTTGAACTTGAAATGAACTTTCGCATTTATAATATGAACAGGATAGATCTGTTTTTTTACACCACATGTATAAACGATTTGATTTCATCAACACTTAACTACACCTTATTAGAATTATGAAATAATCTGAAGTATTAAGTGAACTAAAGTTGATAAATATTTGAAAAATAAAAAGTGCGAGGAGTATTGGATAAAATAACCTATGTCTGAATTAATACCTATTAAATCTGAATTAAAAAAAAAACTAAAAACTTACGATCTCCTGTTCCAAAGCAAACACATAGTTATTGAAGAACATGTGTAGTTTTTCATTGGCATAATTAATGCACAGCTGTTCGAGTGAGTTGGACGCGAAGTTTTCAAAGCCGAAAATGTCGAGAACACCCAGCGCCCTCTTCGCTTCCCGTCCGGGTGCAGAGCAGCTGTTCACGTGACGGACCAGCCACGCAAACGTCCGGGAGTATAGAGCACGGGCCATGGCGTGACGATTTTCACGAGCCTGTATTGTTGATTTTTACAATATACAAATTTGAAATTATTATTATATTCCTGGCGATACGTGATGCCAAAACTTTGGACCCCTTTTTATGAAAATTGCACGGACGCAGGAGCACAAATTTTGGCAGACTTATAGTTTATGTGTAGGAGAAGTGCAGAACGCTAATATTTTTCAATGATAATGCTTATAAAGTACATTAAGTCAATAAATAAAACATGATTCACACTACCATGCATTTGACACACACAAACAAATATATTGATGATACCGATAAGATCACAGATAGCGCACTAAAAAGTTTTTAAACAAAATAGTTGGTCTTGAGAAATGAAGATGGCTCTTATCAACAAGATATTAAAATTATTATGGTCGAATATCGACTAACGGGCGACCACTAGTAATAATTAATAGATAATTAAACTTGTTATGTTTTCAAAAATTGCGCGGTATAGGTGAATTCTAACGTTACAAACAAAACAAAAGCACTATGGCATCAACTGCCTTTTCATGTTCTGGTCTGGAGCAATGATTTTTAACAGTTTAGGAGAAATAAAGTGAGAAAAGTTTGGGGTATTTAAATGATAAGAACTGTTGAGAAAAACATTTACCTCCGGCAATCTGAGAGGAATATCGGTGACATTTCCTCGCACATTAATCTGCCGCTCCAAAAGAACTCGTTGCGCTGTGGGCGGAGCGAGACCCAACAAATTAGCGACAGCATCGACTGCTTCTTTATCTTCTGGCGCTAGTGTAGTTCTTTCACCGTCAACGTCCTAAAAATCAAGAAAATTTAATTTTACCTGAACATTGAAAAGCAAAACCTAGTTATATTGAACGTAATTCCAGATGAAAAACGACAATTTCTGTTATCTCAATAATCGTATTGAAATCCGAGGTGTTAAACTTGACCTGTTATGAATTACATTCGTAATTGAGCGTGACATTAATAATCAATACAATTGTAAGGAATGAGTCTCAAAATTTGTAAGACCTACCACTAGGTAGCCTATTTGAACCGTGCTTGTTTCTTGTACATATAATTAATAAATACTAGCAAATACCAAGATGAATAAAGAAGTCATTCAGAGATGAGTGTTGAAAACCTAACTTACTTGAAATTGTATATTTCCTAGCCACAATACCGCAGCCAACACTTTGAACAGTCCTTCGCACATATTAGGTGGGACCTGCAGAACTGTTAATGCTAATTGTAGCGCTTCCAGCTTGCCTTGTTCTCCGCCTCGCCCCTTCTGAGCTTCCTCGTCTTCAGGCCTCAAATACTTGAAATGCACATCATCGCGTAGTCGTAAAATATTTCGTAGCTCAGCGTTATGCTGGAATGAGTTATTGAAATGAATAACGATTAATGATTATTATAATAAAAAATATTATTAGATTGTAATTTGTTGTCGCAACTTAAACAATGAGCAGTGGCCTGATTTATGTAACAAAACCACAATAGAATCAAAATTATTGGAAACCAAGAGCTGGTTTTTGCAATAAACTAATAATATTGAACGTAAAGAAGTTTCTGTGATAGTTTTAATTAAGATAAGCGTTTTAGAAAACTTCAAAATTAGGCAAAAAGTATTCGATTTGATTTTATTGCAATTACTTTATTTAGCTAAAATGAAGTCACAAGGTTTGTCTGAAAAAGAATAAATGTTTATAAATATTTCATTTACAGTTATTATGAAAAAATACAGTACACATATATCATATATTTGTGTATTTTAATGTCGTGAAATTAATTTATGAGTTTATGTTTAGAATAATAACATTTCTTTTGTTTATGAGCCTAGGCATTATTTTTAAATAAGTGTACGTAGTTACTATACTTAGTAAGTAAACAAGTTGTATTTGTAAATCAATAGCCCATAATAACCTTCGCTCCTTCAACGAGCTGATAAAACACATGGTAGTTGGTCTCTCGGGGCGAAGGGCCCGTGATCCTCGCTCGCTCCAACAAAAAGTCCCGAAGGACAGCTCCGCGGATACCGCCTCGGTGGTCCAGTCTCACTTCCACGAATTTTCCAAATCGAGAGGAGTTGTCGTTTCGCACAGTTTTTGCATTTCCTGAAAATAAAATTAACAAGTCCACATTGAATAAAATACACATCACAACAAATGACTAATATAGCAACAAGTTGATGTACTCGCATAGATAACGTCGCAGATTTACAGAAAGAAAGATAACCGCCTATTGATTTTGACAGCCTGTGAAATCGGAAGGAGGTTATTACATACCAAAAAAAAATATTGAAAACTAGCTGCGCTCCGCGGTTTCACCGGCGTAAGTCCCAATCCCGCGGGAACTCCGGGATAAAAAGTAGCCTATATGTTATTCTGGGTCTTCAGCTACCTACATACCAAATTTCATCGTAATCGGCTTTGTAGTTTTTGCGTGAAAGAGTAACAAACATCCATACATACAAACTTTCGCATTTATAATATTAATAGGATTAATTATCTTAAGAAAACCTTGTAATATGAATAGAGGTGGAAATTTAAAATAAAATAAAATAAATAAATAAATATCTCTGGACAATTTACACAAATTGAATCTAACCCCAAAGTAAGCAAATTATATGCTTGTGTTATAATAGGTGTTAGTTAACGATTCTAATACATAGAAATACTTAAATAGATACAAGAATAAATTTAATAAACACCCAGACCCGGAAATACAGACATCTAAATGTTCATCACACAAATGCCTGCTCGTCGGGAACCGAACCCGAACCTCGCGGTTGGTCCGCATAATTAGGCGTGTACGCTAGCCACTCGACTAACGAGGCGGTCAAACTATATAAAAATTGTATTATATAAAAACTGTGTAAAATTATTAACAAACATAAGCAAGGAATTTAAAACCTTTTTTGGATACCATAAGATAACAAAATTAACAAATCAAGGTATAAATATGCCTGCTTCTATCAGGAACCGAATCCCAGCCACGTCAAAGACTGCCATGTAATGTACATGGCTTCTCGACCAACGAGGTGTTTAAATAATCAAAATAAGTTATATGCATAACATAATCTTAAAATCAACGGAAATGCTAACGAAAGAAATCATTTAATTAAAATTCAAATAAGCAATCTTTTCCCATAAAACGCCGGCAACATTCTGACCAACACCACATCATGCGTGACCAAGTTCCCCTTTAGTGCATACTATTAAGGAAAAATTACCTAACTACATTACGTATTACAACTTTATAAGCATATAATTATTACAGTAACACATATATTCCAGTCGAATCGACTTTGACTTCGCTTCTTCTTTTACGTTCCTACAAGTAGAGGTCTAATATGTTTTTAAGTTATGTGTATATATGTCAATAATATGTAGGTATGAAGCTCTATACAATATCCAACATCATTTTATCTCAATACATTATTTAATCTTAGGTTTAGCTCGCCCGTCTCCCGCAGATGCTATGACGTTGAACACCATCCAAAAAGGTCCGGACCGATAATGATTAAATTTAGCATTTACCCTACCCTAGACCGCCTCGTTGGTCGAGTGTCTAGCATACACGCCTAACTACACTAACCAACCGCGAGGTTTGAGTTCGATTCTCGACGCGGGCAGGAATTTGTGTGATGAACATTTAGATGTCTGCATTTCCGGGTCTGGGTGTTTATTAAATTTATTCTGGTATATGCTTAAGTATTTCTATGTATTAGAATCGTTGACTTACACCTGTATCACAAGCATATAATTTGAATACTTTTAATTTGTGTAACTTGTCCAGGAATATTTAAAATGCCTATGTACGCATATTAATCGTATCAGTAGTAATCGTAACCGCTCGTTAACAATAAAAATAGTGGTTCAAAACAACCCATTAAACCTATACTATAGCAATTCTCAGTCAAGGCATTTAAAAAACAGAGGAGACAGGGCACGTTGATTACGGAACGACGGAGCATTGTGTACACTCCCTTTTGTTTGCTGAATTCAATTTAGACGACAAACAAATTAAAAAGAAAAACTCGAGCCACAATCAGGATTTCTTAGCTAAAAATGGAATACAGGATACATAACCTAAAACAAGGGTTATTAGAATTTATTTATGGATTATTATTTATGTTTGTTGGACTGTTCAATAGTATATCTAGGTTTCACTTTTCACGCAAAAACCACAGGAGGCTGATTATGTATCTCAGAGGCCAACTCAAATTGGAAAAGTGTACACCAAATAGCTGTCAAATTTGTGTTTGCTATCTCTATTGTATTTCTGTAGGTCACTGGAGATAGCAAATATAAAACACGTCATTTGACAGCTATTTGATGTACACTTTTCCAATTTGAGTTGGCCTCTGAGATACATAATCAGCCCCTGAACGGCATACCCGGACGGCTAATATTCAGAATATCTCTTAAATCTTATGGTTCCCATCACTTATCATGAAAAGTCAACAAGTGTACGTAGTCGCGCTTTCGACTAGTCGTGGGTCCCTAGTTGTAACACTGCCTACATAGTGGAGATACGGACTTGAAAATACTTTTTTTCAAATAACTGAATAAATTTACCAAAAGCCTCCAATACGGTGTTAGCTTCAAGGATCTGCTGTTCAGCCCACGAGGCCTGGCCGCCGGCTGCACACAGGTATTGAAGGATAAGCTTGGTCGTTTCCGTTTTGCCTGCTCCGCTTTCCCCTGATATGACCACAGATTGATTCTTCTCACCGTTCTGTTGATATAAAATATTTATTTTTAAATTTGTAACAAGTATGTGAAAAAAAAAATAAAAAAAACGATTCTACTACATAGAAATACTTAAATAGATACCGGAATAAATTTAATAAACACCCAGAATCGGAAATGCAGACATCTGAATTTTCGTCACGCAAATGTCTGCCCCCGTCGGTAATCGAACCCGAGCCTCGCGTTTGTTCGGTATAGTTAGGCGTGTACGCTAGCCACTCGACCAACGAGGCGGTCAAAAATACTAAGTTGTTACTTATTTTGACTAATTTATTTGGCTAAGTATTCTGTCAAGAATATTGAAAACGTTTGTTTTGTCTACAAGCGGAATTCCAGCTCTTTTTTCTTCAAGTTAAATTAACAATAATGTGTCAATTGATTTGTTAGTACAGAGAAATGGAGCTTGATGAGTTTTGAGTTTTTGATTTTTTTATGATATTGGAAGGAAAACAAGCAGACGGATTTCCTGATAGTAAGAAATTCTCGCCGCCTAGAGACACCAAAGGTGGTCATGGTGCGTTACCAACCAGAGGCTGGGATGTTAGGCCTCGAGCAATAGTAAGTTTACCGGCTATTTTACCCTCCCAACCCGAACACGTCATGAGTCATGACGTTATGGCAGCAGGAATAGGTAAGGCGGTGATACTAATAAATACGGGTGAGTCGCTGCCAAACTCTACCACCTAGTCAGATGACACGATGTTAGTGACGGCAAGCCTACGTTCGCCTTTTACGAGCTGCCTGGCACAGGAAGGCAGATGGTATATTCTATAAAGGAGCCCGGACCAACACGGGGTAAATTGATTATAGATATACGATATTTCGACAACAAAACATCAACAATAAAAACATTACGTATTGCGTACCTAATAGAGTTTCGACTGGCTTACTTTATTAATTTTATTTCTAAATTACATTTGAAGTTCACCTTAATGCGGATGGAAACAGTCAAATAAATAAGAATTCCAAAAAACATGCTCAAAAGTATGGCCATTTTACAAATGTACCTATACTCGTGACAAGTTTAGAAGATAGATAAAATTATATTTTATTCGAAATAAATTATCTGTTAGTATGAAGCACAAACATGGCAAAACATAAATTTCGTTTGAAAATTATATTTTGTTCAAATATGTGCAAAATCAAATAGTTCTAAACAACCATACCTGCAATGAACTGTATGCGGATTCGGCAAGCGCAAATACATGAGGCGGTAGACTACCAAAGGCCTTGCATCGATAGTTTTGCATATCCTCCTGAAAAGTATACACAAATTAATAAAGAAATATCTTCGTACAAATTAAACATACCAAAGTAACACATTAGTAAACGAAAAACTGATCGCCTCGTTGGTCGAGTGGCTGGACTGGCACGTCTAACTACAGTGACCAACCGCGAGGCTCGGGTTCGATTCCCGATAGGGGCATTTGTGTGATGAACATTTAGATGTCTGCATTTCCGGGTCTGTGTGTTTATTCAATTTATTCTGTTATCTATTTAAGTATTTCTATGTATTCGTAGACTAACACCCATATCAAAAGTATATAATTTGCTTAGTTTGGGGTTAGGTTCAATTTGTGTAACTTTTTTATTTATAAAACAGTGTGTGGCCGCCTTCTCTAGCATGGTCTATTCAAAATATACCATTTTCTTTTCTGTTTTGATGTTATCTAACTAATACATAGAGACCTACTATCAAATAGGGAAGGTATCGTACCTTGGCCAGTATTGTACCTTGGATAATTGTATTTTTTTCCGAATTCCCGCGCTCTGGAAAACCATGGTCTATTGCATTTGAAACGTTATTGGACAGCACTAATGTGAAGTTATTTGAGAGTTGCCGGCGCTGAGTGAGCACAGTGAAAAAAGGTAATTTGTAGTTTTTTGGGTAAAAAGTTGTTTTTTTGAGCTTTAATTTTTGTTATTTTTTATTCCGCGTAATATGTATTTATGAAAGGTCTTCCGTATAAAACATAATCTTTATATATTTAGCTACTTGTTGGCATGCGTATCAAATTCTATTCTCAAATGGAAAATCGTTTATGTAGCATGTTAGGAAGAAAAGGTCTGCTTTGTACCTTGGCCATCCCAATAAATTTTTACTTTGGCCATGGCCAAGGTACAATTTTTTGTAGGAAATGGGTCAGTGGTGATTAATGCATGTTTTTCTCGTATTACAGCTGTTATTAAGAGTTAAAAACACTTTTTTATTGATAAGTATAGATAAAATGAAACGTAGCAAGCTAAAAATAAAAAGACCCGTGCTCGATCTGCCCATGATTGAGAATGCTGTAAGTTTGATAAAGGATAAAAAATATGATTAATGGTGCTTTCAAGTACTTTAGAATACCCCAAATTACTTTGACTCAGAATACTTTCAGTCAGACTCAAGAGACTCCAACTATTCCCTTCATAACGCCGATGACTCCTGTGGGGCTTCTGGTGAAGATGAAAAACGCGATTACGAGACTCAAAAAGATAATGTCATTTATGAAACAGAGGACTATGTCATCTTTATATACGAACAAGAGTATTTCGTTGGCAAGATAAATTTTTTGAATAAAGAAGGAGTCCTAATAAAATCAATACAGGTATCATTGAAAAACTATATATATAGGGAAAAGATGATTTAAACTTATACCCTTAGGTACAGAAATATCAAAGAAAAAGATTATACAAACAAAGAATAATAACTCTAAAAGAGAAGTGTTTCACGTTTCTGAAATGCAAAAATATTGGAAATTTTGATAAATATTAAGAAAACTTTAGTACGAGTATAAGGACTCTGTGATCTCAAAATAATAATTTAAAGTTTATGGAGAGAGACATATTTTTTGTTTAGTTTTTCAATTTTGAGTTTTTCTATTTTTTAGAGTTTATATTTGTTAAATTTACATTTTTGAATGAGTATTTTGATAGAAATCATGTTATAAGATACTGATAAAGTGAAAATAATTAGATTTAGGGCTCAAATTACATGATAGGCTGCTAAAAAAGTCTGAAAAGTTGTAACTTTTATAATATTTTCTTTATTACCTACTTAATTACTGATTATTAAAAATTTTAAGTGCTAACATGATTGACTGATTGTTAAAACATTATTTCTAAAGAAAATAAATTATTTATAGATGGTAAGACTGTTTATTTCCATTTCAAATAAGTAGGTCCAAGGTACAATACGTGGGGTCCAAGGTACATGGGGTATATTGTACCTTGGTCAGTTTGCCCCTTTTTTTTAAGTTGTTTTAATTCCTACATTTTTGAAAATATTGAAAGGTTTTACATTCATTACTTAGATATTGAACTGATGTTTGGACTTGTATACATTAGGTAGATCTAAATTAATCCATTATTTTTTTAAAAATCGAAAACAAAAAACCGGGCCAAGTTACAAGACCTTCCCTTAAATCACAAATGAGTAGACTTAAATATGTAAACGTATTTTAACATAATTTACGAATTTTCGTTTTTTTTTAATATGTACATTATTCTCCAATTTTGGAAAAACTATCGACTACGTAACATCACTACAGGCAGAACATTTAGCAATATCGTACTACAAACATAAAAATAAATGTCTACTCGTATATAGTTAAAACTGCAAAGTTATCACCAAATTCGCATCCAGCGTTCATAGTCGTAAAATTTCCATAATAACTACTAAAAGTTGACGTAATGATGTATAAAACTCAATATATCCTGAAAAACCGAGGGGAACGTTTATAGGGAACGAGAGAACCGATTAGGACCTTTAATTAAACGTGTGATTGCAGCATAAATGTCGGCGTGTTTTCCTTTTATTCATACGGATTATCCTGTTTTTCTGTACTTTCGAATATGTTGAAGTATTGGGGTTATGAGTAGGTACTCTTATAACCGCGCTTTTATATATTCATACATGACTGTTGAGACGAAAAAAGCTTCACGTGCATGAAAAAAATTTAACTGTATTCTTTTATTTTCGGCAATTAACAAACTTCGAATTAATTAAAATGTTTGACGAACTGCAAGTTGTTTTTGTAATTTAAAATATCGGCGTATATTTTTTGAAAAAAATAAACTGTACGATTTTTTTAAATCTAATCACTAATTAGATGAAGAATTCACAAGTTGTTTCTAATTTCAGATGCTTTGCAATGCACCAATAAGAAACAAATTTAAAGTAAATCCGCCTAAATGTAAGAGAGCCACCTAAGTAAAAGAGCGTACTCATTTCTTAAAGGTCGGAAACGCATCTGTGATACTCCTGGTGTTGCGGATGTCCGTGGGCGGCGGTGATCACTTTCCAATTTCCATCAGGTGACCCACTTGCTCGTTTGCCTCCTCTTGCATAAAAAGAAAATCCCAAATTTGTTTGAGAATATTTACAAGTATTTTAACTGATTTGTATTTAGTTTGAGTATTTTTACAATACGCTATTTTAAATATTTTGTAATTCTTATTTTTTTGAAAAAAAATATAAAAAAATCTGGTTACTTTAGGTGTCGGGAATCCGTTTAGATATAGATATTGCTTTTTTTAGTGTATATATTTTGAATTTTGGGAAACGATTTCCATTTAGTACGAGTTTCATTTTTAAAAAATGTCGTTTTACAAAAAAAGCTTGGTCATCCATATACATATATAGATAAAAAGTAGACTAACATGTAACTCTAAAGTAAATGATAAGGTGCGGAGTATTAAAATAAGAAAACCATATAAAAAAGTAGATTGATATATCTATGGTTTTTTAAGACATGTATATCTTTATATATAAAAGAAAGTCGTGTTAGTTACACTATTTATAACTCGAAAACGGCTAAACCGATTAGGCTGAAAAATGGTAGGGAGGTAACTTAAAGTCGGGAGAAGGACATCGGATACTTTTTATCCTGTTCAATTGTGAGTAAACTGGGAAAAACAACATTTTAATTTTTCCATACAAACTGAACGGACGGAACGAAGTTCGCGGGAGCAGCTAGTTTTCATATAAAGATGTTGCTTTTTGACAATTTTACAAAATGTATATAAAAAAACTATGGTAATTATGTCAATTATTGTTACTAGTAGCCGACTTTTGGCAACTGGATTTTTGTGTATACATACCGCTTTTTACATCATTATAATATGTATGCAGAAAAAACGTGCAACGATGGCCTGGACATAAAATAGTGATAATTTTTCCAACTAAATAACTTTCTAAATAATATTTAAGCGCGTCGCATGTCTAGGAAAATACAAATGTATGTTATTTTCCACTTGGCGCGACTTTCTTCCTTCCTTAAATAATTACCGACAACAGTTGCCGGTGTTTTCTCAAGACTTCTCATACATACATCATACAATGAGGGGCAAAAACTAAATTACGACTCAAACCGTCGAAAGTGAAGTGAACTTCAGTAGGAAGCTGGAAAGCACTTAACTTTCTGTCATAAATTTTTAAAACAACCACTTTCGTTTTAACAATAGATTGTTAATCTGTGTATGATGATTAAATTACGTAACGAGAGACTTTATTTTGTCCGGTAATGAGAACTCATTAAAAAAAAACACTTTATCTTGAGAAGCCAACTGTATATATGGACATTTAATTTTAGATTATTAGTAACTTCGCTTGAGGGAATAAATTATCCATATAAATAAAAAACAAATACCGATTTTGTTAACTCCTAGATGGTCCGACATAAATAGCACTATAATCTCAATGGCAGATTTGAGTTAATTAATCCTATCCTACTAATATTATAAATGCGAATGTTTGTATGTTTTTTTGTTACTCCTTGACGCAAAAACTTCTGAACCTATTTCCATGAAATTAGGCACATAGAGGGTAATTTGGGTTAACACATAGGATAGTTTTTATCACAAAAAAAATCATCCACCACGCGGACAATAGCTGGTAACGCATAAATCTTCATTTTTATTGACAACATAATCAATAATGATGTAGTCAAGATAGACGAAAATTTATGCATTACTAAATATTACTCAAAAACTTCTAGGTCGGACCACAATAAAATTAATATGTGACTAAATTGGGACCACCACCTACCTTTCTAAAAAGAACCATCAAAATCGGTTTGTCGTTGGCAGAGTAATCGCTTAACAAACATACAAAAACGTACAGTCGAATGGATAACCTCACCTTTTTGGAGTCGGTTAAGAAGACGCCTCTGAAGAGACGAGTCTTATTTTTATTTGTCACTTACACCTAGATGTTACACGTTTAAGACGATCTGTTTCGATTAGTATCATCTTTTTACTTATGCATATCATTATATTCAATATTTGTGATTAAACTAAAAAAGACTGAAACTCATCGATGTTTTTTTTTACGATTTTAGAACAATATACCTAATATGAATTTTGACAAATATGTCTTCATCTTACGCATCGTCGGGGAACTATCTATTGTAGAGGATGGACTATCTTTTATTTTCTACTGGCATAAATACATGACTTTTTTACTGTAATACTAAATATTTCAGACATGATTTATGATTTTAATTTATAATATCTTCTCTTTCACTCGATGCTGATTTCTCTTCTTTTATTTCTTATCTTTCAAATTTTGAAAACCTTATCTAAATTTGGCTTTAAATTTTGTAGTTTGATGTGACAAACAGTCGATTGTTCTTATTATATTAAGATATATTTTCCATCACATTGTACAGTCTCTTCTATGTACATTGTACAGTCACTGCTTTTTTTTCAAATAAAATGTACCTTTGTTTTTAAGATAATATTTTTATTTCAAAATAAAAAAAATATATAAAAGGAAAAGACAAAACATACCATAGTGTAGCATCCCAGCTCTTTGTAAGGGTTGACAGCAACAAGAATCGATCCAGTGTAAGTCTGTTATATAATATATTAAGGAAACAAATGTCTTTAATGCGTACATCAACAAAATTGAATTAATCGCTACCTAAATTAACTAATTTTGCTCATAAGTCACAACATAAACGAAATTAAATAATAATTAATAAAATGAGTTTACATTTACCGCGTGTTGGACCGGGCTCCTTTGCAGGATAGACCATCTGCCTTCCTGCCAGGTAGCTCGTAAAAGGCGAGCATATGCTTTCCGTCACTAATACCGCGACATCTGAATAGGTGGTAGGTAGAGTTTCGCAGCGACTCACCAGGATTGGTACCACTGCCTTACCTATTTCTGCCGCCATAACGTCATGACCTCATGACGTGTTTCGGTTTGGAGGGTAAGGTAGCCGATAAACTTACTTTTGCTCAAGGCCTCTGGTTGGCAACGCACCATTACTACCTTTGGTGTATCTAGGCGACGTGAATTTTTTACCATCACGAAATACGTCTGCTTGTTTCCCTTCCATTATCATAAAGAAACATCAGACATAGTCAAATAATTACTATGAAATTAAAACCATTTTCATTCACGATGGCGCCAAAATTCGGCCTAGACTAGGCGATAGTTTTGCGAAGGCTCACTATGAATGTTATAACCGCCATACGTATTCTTGCCGCTATAATGTCAGTGTTCGCTACTGTCGTGTTTCAATATAGAGACGAGGGTGTTTTAAAAACTTAATTACTTACTTATTATTGATTTGCAACTCCTGATCAGGTTGGCAGCGCACCATTACCACCTTATTGTCTACAATCTATAGGAATATTTTTGCCCTTAGGAATTGTGTATCTTAGTTTGTTTTTTAACAATCCAATCCGGTGACACTTTATAAAAGTACCACAAAAAAAACCTCCGTCAAAACCTATATGTAATGTAGCTAGAACCCTCTCGATTACAAAAAATCTGTATCGATATCGGTCAATCCATTTAAATATTATGATGTTACAGACAGACACACACATCCACTTATAACATCCCTCTTTTTGCGTTGAGAAATAAAAAAAGAATTCGAAATAAAAGTCAGAATTGCGAAAGGATACATAGATGAGGTCCCGTATGTAGCGCCGCTTGAGGTTTTCATTGATGGCGTCCTCCGTTATCTGCGGCATCATCGTCATGTCGGGCACGCCCGCCTCTTCCTCTTTGTCCCGCTCCTCCATCTTGTCTGGAACAAAAAATATTCATTGTATTAAGGACTAAACATTACAACAAGTAGCGACTTGCCGGATAGGTACCTTTAATTACTGCCATAAAGTCAGTGCTTGGCATTTCCGTGTTCCGTGCTGAAGGATAGGGTAGCTGGTAGATTTGCACACAGGTCATAAGATACCGAAATTCCAGTAACATCTACTGGGAATGACTAATAAGGTGAATTATCCTTGTATAAGATTGTATCAGAATAAAATATTGTTAATTAATGCTTACATTGCTGTGTACACAATAAATAATAGTAATTAGATTTAACTAAGAAAATATATGTACCTACTGTTGTTTCTAAGCTATCTATATGTATTTACTAATTCATATTCCAAGAAAAATACAAATAGAAACGCATGTTATACTTTTACAAGACAAATCTAATACCTATATAAAAATTTCGTGTCAGGGTGTGCGTGATTGAACTCCTCTGAAACGGCTTGACCGATTCTCATGAAATTTTGTGAGCATATTGAGTAGGTCTGAGAGTCGGTCAACATCTATTTTTCATACCCCTAAGTGATAGTGTGACTAACCCCTTTTTTACTAAAATCACATTAAAAATATAGCAGAACAAATTCTGCCGGGTCAAATAGTCTAATACTTAAAATTTTCGTGTCACGGTGTGCGTGTAAAACTACTCCGAAACGGCTAGACCGATTTTCGTGAAATTTTGTAAGCATATTGAGTAGGTCTGAGAATCGGCCAACATCGATTTTTCATACCCCTAAGTGACAAGGGTGACTCATCCCATTTTTTTTACTAAAATTACAATAAAAAAAGAAGCAGAACAACGTCTGACAGGTCAGCTAATACAAGTATAAAATTCTCAGTACAATGACCGCCTCGTTAGTCGAGTGGCTAGCGTACACGCCTAACTACATCGACTAACCGCGAGGCTCGGGTTCGATTCCCGACGGGGGCAGGCATTTGTGTGATAAACACTAAGATGTCTGTATTTCCGGGTCTGGGTGTTTATTAAATTTATTCTGGTATATATTTAAGTATCCATATGTATTTGTATCGTTGACTAACACTCATAACACTTACATAATTAAAAATAATATATAATTTGCTTACAAAGCAAGTACTTATAGAGCAAACAAGCAGACGGATTTCCTATCAGTTAGAACTCCCTAGTGGCAGATTATTTGATTTTGCACTCATTTGATTATGTTGGTCCGGGCTCATTTTGCAGAATACACCATCTGCTTCCTGCCAGGCAGTTCGTAAAAAACGAGCATGGATTTACCGTCACTAACATGGAGACATCTAACTAGGTGGTAGTCTTTTGCACCGAGACGTCCGGATTGATACCACCGCCTTACATATTGTATACCTGCCGCCATAACAACTTGACGTGTTCCGGTTTTAAGGGTAAGATAGCTGGTAAACGTAATTTCGTTAAAAGCCGAACATTCCGGCCTCAGGTTGGCAACGCACCATTACCACATTTGGTATCTCTAGGTGGCGTGAATTTCTTACCACCAGGAAATCCGTCTGCTTGTTTGACTTCTAATATAAAAAACATATACGTTCGAGGGTTAATATTAATAACGGATTAAAATTTAATTTATCAAATATAGTGCGATTGTGTATGAGAAGCCTAACACAGAGTATAATCAGAGATTAGTAAATAAATATTGTCTTTGGTATAATATACCTTGGTAGGTGCAAATGGCCCATAATAGTCAAAAAAAGTGTTGTTACACTATTGAGTAAAATATTTTCAATTTATTATGTAATGTTATTTTCAATGCCGCACTCAAACGTTAATTATCTTTTAATCAATCATTAAGTCGTCATTTTCTACATAAAACCACAGTATTAAGAATTCTACCCACCAGTAGTCCAACTCCTTTGTTCTTGAATTCATGCCGACATTTTATTTACCTACTCTCGGCAAGTCAGTCAAGGGTCAGGGTTGTCAAATAATAACATTTTAAACATTTCATCTAAAAGTTTTATTTTAAAATGGCAAACAAAAAAATGTGAAGTTAGTAATGAAACCGATGATGGCCTTGCTGAAGTTTCGTCCTCAGTGGACGAAACGACACCTTTTATTTTATTATTTTTTTCACCGACGATTCGTTCACTTTC
>NJDD01001928.1:140922-179817 GCA_002245505.1 Calephelis nemesis
CGAAACGTCAGCAAGCCGGATGACTTATTTACGAATGAAAACGGAACACATCCTGTAAACCATTATAAATTTACAAGACAGCAATTATTACATTATAATAAAATACACTATAACATATTTTTTAACAAACAACCAGTGCAAACCCTTCTAGATAGAGAGCGCAAACTGTATGGAGTTTGCGCTCGCCGACCCTGCCGCTCGCTTCCCCGCGTTCCCCCCAGCGTTGCTCTGTGCAAGTACATGAGTCGGCCGACTGTTAGTATTACGACTGTGATAAAACTATGATGTAATAAAGTATAGTATCTTCATATCCCCGAAGAGGTAGGCACCCACGACTAGCCGAAGACACTAAGTCCCACAATGTGATAGCTGGCAAGCCTATCGTCAACCGCGCAGATATCCAAACCCGAGCAACATTTTCTTATTGTAAAATCAGAAAAACCGAATTTTTTTATGTTGCCCGACCCGGGAATCGAACCCGGGACCTTAAGAAGTCAAGTCCAACACCGCTAGACCACAGAGGCGTTAATGAGGCGTTAATTAATGATAGATTAAATTAATGAGTGCGACCGTAAATCGATAGTTCCACAATATGTTAATTTTCATGTTTAAATATAAAAAAAATACTTGTTCAATGTACGTACCATAATAGGGAAGAACCAACTTCCATTAAAATCACAACACATGTCCTCATTACCAAGAACAAATAGGTATAAACCTAATTGGATTACAGATTACATTATGACCCGCTTATGCAGTGTAAACAAGGAAAATAAACTAGTGTTGTCACAGCATAAATAAGTGCAGTTCATTACACTCTAGGTATCGATGAAATGGGATCGTAATAACATCTGGGAGACACATAAACATTGGACTCGAGGACGGTGTAATAACCCTTGAGGCAGGACGCTCAAGTTATCAAACGGAAATGTCACTCACATAAATACGTCATTTCGCGCCCTCGCAATTCTGACTTCTCACTTATCGATATAATGTACAAAATATATTTGCAGCACTATCAATGATCAGTATTTTATTGACGTCAGAACACATATCAAAAACGAGGCATTTTTAAATTGAATTTTAATATGTAATAGACAATAAAAATATAAAAATGTAATAGATATTAAAATAAATTTAATAACCCAATACCAAAACAAAACGAGTATTAACATCTTCTATTTTTGTAAAAAAAAATCCCCGTTTCGCATCGCGTCTAGTCGGATGGACCAATTTTGTTATTACCTATTTTTTTGTGTTTATTAGTGAAGGGGAGTTTTTTTGAAAATAAGTCGGCTAAATTGCAGGGAAACGGGAAAGATAAATATTTAATTCATACCAAACGTTAGCTGTTAATGTCAAGCGATAGGAAGTTCGCCGGGTCGTCTAGTAATAAATAAAATAATTACATATAAACACATATTAATTATTCTAAGATAAACGGTAATTTAGTTCGGATTAGTTAGTTGTTATGTTGATTTGCTCTTATTATCCTTTAAAGCAAGCTGCGTGACGCCTACAGTAAATTAGTTAGAAATTATTAGGTTTTTGCATTTTGTAGAATATGTCAAAATCAATCCATCCATGAAAAAAACGTATGTAGTGATTTTTTGCAGTTAATGAGTTCTTGCAATAAGCCGACGAAAAATGGAAGTTTCATAAACGATACCAATACATATAAATATTGAAATAAGTTTAACAAACACCTAGACCTAATAAATAAAGTTTATGATCGTCACTAAAAAGTAGGTACAAGTAGTCCTATGATGGTCATTTAAATGCTTATCCCTGTCGGAATCGCACTCTATTCTCCCGGGAAAAAACTTCTCGACAAACGAAGCTATACTTTACAAAATTATAAAATGTTGAAATACATAGCAACTCAAGCAAGTACAGAAAGAAAAAATACCTACTTCAATTATTTTATTACTATGTCGTTAAAGTACACAGAAAATATCCATTGTTAAGCATACTCAAAACTAACTTGATCTTGATCAAATATGTATGGGACCACCTCTGACCATTATCATTCGCCGATATTTCGCATTAGACATATACAAAAGAAAAATATATATTGGCCGAATTGAGAACCTACTCGTTTTTTTTTTTGAACTCGGTTAAAAATAAATAAAAACATACAGAGGAATTGAGAACCACCTCTACTTTAAAGTCGATTAATAAAAATAACTACGGTAATAAAAACCAACTTCAAAACTAAAAAGTAACTTTTTATTAACGTAGTTATTTTTATTTAACACTTTTTAGTTTATTGCTGATATGATTTAATTTAATAAAAATGAACATGAAGATAGGTGAAAGTAGATAAAAACTTGTTATAAAATAAAAACTTATGGGCCTACACGAATCAAATTTTTGATTCACGTAGGCCAAAATTAAAATTGTGGGACCAATTCGAAACCATTCCGCATCAAACAAAAAAAGAACTACGAAAAACGGTTCAGAAACCACGGAGAAATCAGTATAAATACACAAAAAAATGCACCGGCCGAATTGAGAACCTACTTGTTTTTTTTCCTCGGATAAAAGGCACCTTTACAGTAGCGTTAAAAACAAACACATACAAAACGTTATAAAATAAGTCGTGCATTAAACAAAAAACGAGGAACAAGTACCAGGGCGCTATAAATTGCCACCATATTAGTGGTTAACAAGATACATCTATCGTTAATGGAGATAACATTGTTGAGAGCCGGACAAGGAGCTCAGAACGCGGTATATTGCCTTTATGGGTGCAACAAAAAACTGCTTCAGTAAATCAGGCCTTTTACCTTCGTAAAGCCTTATTCAGGTATTTGATGTGAATTAAAGTGATGGCATTACGTAAGTGTTGCCTTTATCATTTTAGTTTTGATGGTATAGTAAAAAATGGTCTAATTATACTTTATATATGGACCCAGACCAGCGGTTGGCAACCTTTTGGCAGGCAAGGGCCACAAGGCGGCAAAATAAACTAAAGGTAGGCCACACTTGTAATGTTTACCTTAGAAGCCAAATATAATACGTATAACGCACCTTTAGCTCGAGCCATCACACTACTCAATGGCATGCTAACTCAGATACCAGAAGTCCATATATTTGTTAATAGTTTAGCGTCATTCAAATCTAGCGCAATAAAATATCTCAGTTATGATTGTTAGTTTTTAAGTCAGAATATCGTAATGTTAATAATAATGATTAAGCTTGTAACGCCTTGGGTATATACCTATTATGTTACTGGAATAAATGATAACAATAAATAAATAAATAATTGGTCATACCCCATAGAAAAAATGAAAATGGGCGGAGAGAAGCGCGTTCTTAAGGCTGAATCTTAACTATGCGCTTCACTTTTAATTTCCGTACGGTCAAGTGCGGAACGTTCATGAATTTGATATTAAATATCAAAACAAATTTTGTAACTTAGGTATTTACAAAACATTCACGGGCCGCAAGTAAGACGTCGGCGGGTTGCCGACCGCTGACCTAGACTAAACCTTTAGGTTGATAACGAACATAAGTCATATTTCATCCGAATATGACTTAGGAACCTTCAAGAAAAGCGCGTACTCATTCCTCAAGGTCAGCAACGCATCTGTGATACTCTTGGTGTTATTTTTTGGAATGATTAATGTGTTGCCAACCTCGCGGTTTTTATAATTTCACCGCGCTTTCAACTCCTGGTATTGAGGATGTCCGTGGGCGGCGGTGATCACTTTCTATCAGGAGACCACTTGCTTGTTTGCTCTTATATAAAAAAAACATTAACATCTTTCATGACTTTAGATGTCGATTATTTCTTGATAATAGATAATGTTTGTTTTTCTTTAATAAAAGTATATTTTCTTTAATATAAATCTTCAAGCCAATATCGATGAAGAAGTAAGAAGAGATAATTAGGGAAAATTATCGCCAATTTAAAGTAAAATTGAATTGCTCGACTCGGAAATCAAACTTGGGATCTCATGTACTCAACGCTAACACCGGACCTCTGCTACCTGTGGACCTGTGCGAGTGTTCTTAGACATGTTTGATGTAAATCGGTTAAGCCATTTAAAAGATGTGGGGGGTGAAAGTGGGGAGTTTAACAGAATGTCCACAAACATACTCAGATATTTTTTACTTTTTAAGGGGAAACTTAACTCTTGTGTAGGTTTTTTTAAATTTTTAATTTAATATTAGATTATTCTATAAAATATACAGTAATTGCTAAGCAAACTGTTAAGTTTTAGAATTGGAATAATTAATAATGTCGGCGTCTAATAAGAAAACATCGCTGCCGATTTAAAATACAAGGATAGTGAAGATGTCTGCTCATAAAAAAGCCATTTCGTTTTATAACGCAATAAAAGTCATACAACTTTTTTTCTTTTCACCATTTATAATTTATTTATGGATTTATGTCGTGTCATAATTTTGTTAATATTTCCTTAACTTTTAATTTACGACCTTTTTATGGGTTGCAAAGCAAGCAACGGATGTCCTGATACAAAATATACGTTGTCTATACACTCCTGTGTGTGGTGCGTTACCATCTTAAGATTTAAGTTACGCTTCTTGAATAAGGCAGTAGTGGATACTGAAATTATGCTGGAAGTCAGGAACATCTGGGAGCTTTGAAGATTCGTATGATTGATTTTTTTAAGCCTCAAAAGTAAAAAAAAATCAATTAGAAACAAGAAAATCACGCGAAAACTTATACAAACATAAATAAGACTAGCCGATTCAGCGAACTTGGTTGCACCCGTTTAGTTTGTATAGAAAAACATAAATATTGTTTTTTATAGTTTATCTGGATAAAATATAAATATTAACCTATGCTCTGATCTACTACGAGTGTGCATATAAAATTGCAACAAATTTCAGCCGTTTTGGGGAAGTATATAAACATGCTTCCTATGAATCATTTTACCGATATTATTATTTATACCATACCCTATTCTTATTCTATTTCATACATTTACCTACATTGTACTGGCTTGACGTATTAATTTTCACTTTAAATTTAGGCTTGCGACTTTACATTTATTGCAAGCAATGTAATTACGTTACGTTAGAAACATATTACCAACATTTCATATACAAAATTTATTTTGATTTCCGTAATATTATTTGAATTCCGCCGACGAATTATCGCCGGCTCAAAGTTATTTAGTTATGATATTACATTAGTTTAAGTTTGGTAGTAGTATTAGAAGTAATAGTAGGTAGTAACCTTAAGTTAATACATACATAGCTTCACTTGAAGTACCTTGCGCGGTAGTCAGATAGTATCGCTGCCTAGTTCCATCCACATTCATTATTCTCCTCATACAAACACGACGGTTTTGGCGACTCTTGACAGCACCATCGGTGAACACTCGATCGATTAATCGTGGGATATAAGCCTAGGTTTTCTTGGGTCCCGGTACCTACATCCATCCTTCCAATCGCATTGTATATCTGATTTGTAAATCTTTATCCGTCTTATTAATAACAATGTAGCGGTCCGGCGTCGGACTTGACTTCTTGAAGTTCCTGGTTCGATCTCCGGGTCGGGCAACAAAGTAAAAAAAAAAAAGAAAATGTATGTTTTCCATTTTTAGTAAAAATGTCCGGTTGGCGATAGGCCCGCCACCTGTCACATTGAGTAACTTAGTGTCTTCGGCTAGTCGCGGGTGCCCTTTTTGTTCATCTGTCTACCCCTGGATATGGCCGTCAAGATACTTAACTTTACTTTATTATTAATAAACATAGATTAAGGTACTCAAAGGTTCAACCTGGTAGTAAACTCTTTAATACACTTGGATACAGACTCCATCAACTTAACTTTACTCTAACTTTAGTCCGTCTTAATTAATAAGACGGTAAAGCTTAATAATTTTGTTTTTTGGTTGTAAATTTTTTAAATTTTTGTTACTTTAAACGGCCAACAAGACCATTGGTGTTAGTACTATGCAGTAACTTGCCCAGGTGGGGATCTGCCAACTTACCTATTGCTGCTGCCATAATAACAGTGCCTGCCATCTTCGGGCCCAAAGTTAGGGCAGCCGGTAGACTTGTACAATAGGTTTAACACCCAAGCTATTGGACAGCGACACACCTATAACATCTATGGTGTCTACAGACGACGATGACAACCGTAACCGTAAAAGACATTTTACCATCAGGAAAACCGTGTGCTTCTTAGCTGTCTTATATAAAAAAATTGGATACCTTCCCTAATGGAGTAATTATTGCTTCGTTGCAGGACGTGGGCAAACTATCTGAGTCTGCCGCGCTCAGTTTATTCTCTTTCGGTAATGCTTAAATAAATAGAGTCAGAATATTGTTAAGAGTTAGAGTTAGATCACATATACTATATAAAAGACACTTGTGACGCGGCTATATAATACTTCGCCGTGTTGGTCCGGGCTCCTTTCTTGCTAGGCAGCTCGTAAAAGGCGAGCAAAGGCTTACCGCCACTAACACCGTGACATCTGACTAGGTGGTAGAGTTTCGCAGCGACTCGCCCGGATTGGTACCACCGCCTTACTTATTCTTGTCGCCGTAACGTCATGATGAGTTCCGGTTCGGATGGTAAGGTAGCCAGTAACCTTACCTTTGTTGGAGGCCTAACATCCTGGCTTCAGTTTGGCAACGCACCATTACCATCTTTGGTGCCTCTAGGCGGCGTGAATTACTTACCGTCAGGAAATCCGTCTGCTTGTTTGACTTCCAATATCATAAAAAAAACTAAAATCTACCACCGGATCGGAAAGACACACACACATACTGAGAAAGAAGAAGACAATCTCTGACACACTTATTGCGAACTCTATCAAGCCGTGTTACTTAACTCAAAGCAACATTCCAGTAATATGTAGGCTTTGTTCCAGTCTATGTTATTTGTAACCTTGCCAAGAATGTGCGTTGCTATCCTGACAGAATTGGCGACGAAAAAAGCTCCGTCAGTTCCAATATTACAATAGTTTCGTCTCTTATAACGTTTACGTTGTAGAGGCAATAAATTCCGAGGACCATGTCGTTAGCTAATCTTAGTATAAATCCCCGTGTTGATCCGGGCTCCTCTGCAGAATAGATCATCTACCTTCCTGCCAGGCAGCTCGTAAAAAGGCGAGCATAAGCTAACCATCACTAACACTGTGACATCTGACTGGGTGGTAGAGTTTCGCAGCGAATCGCCCGGATTGGTACCACCGCCTTGCCTATTCCAGCTGCCATAACGTCAGTACTTGCCGTTGAAGTGTTCCGGTTCGGAGGGTAAAGTAGCCGGTAACCTTACCTTTGCTGGAGGTCTAACATCCTGCCTTAAGGTTGGCAGCGCACCATTACCATCTTTGGTGTCTCTAGGCGGCGTAAATTTCTTATCATCAGGAAATCCGTCTGCTTGTTTGCCTTCCAGTATCATAAAAAAATACGTGTTACGTTGTTTGTCCGCGATGGACTCCTAAGCTACTTAACCAATTTCAATCAAATTTCCACACCGTGTGCAGTTTGAACCAACTTGAAAGATGAATAGAAAGAAAGACAGATTAAGAAATTGAGATGTAAGCTATCCTATATAGCTTACATCTCAATTTACGATCGAAAAAGCTACCATCCGAGCGAAGCCGGAACAGACAGCTAGTAAAATCTAAAACTGGAAGTTCATGTTCATAAGTAAAAAGTTTACGGCAATTTAACACGTTATAAATATATATTTTTTTGGATAATGATTATTAAACACCAATTTTAATAGGTTTATGAAGGCAGACTAAAAATGCATGCTTTGATCTCTGAGTACGTATTTTAAGGTTAGCGCAAAAGCATAAAAAAATAATTACAAGTAATGAATAATTAATATCCATGGACAAATCACACAAATTTATTCCAACCCCAAAGTAAGCAAATTATATGCTTGTGTTATGGATGTTACTCAAAACACCCAGACCCGGAAATGCAGACATCTTTGATCTTAATGTTCATGACACAAATGTCTGCCCCCGTCGGGAATCGAACTCGAGCCTCGCGGTTGATCGATGATTAGTTAGGCATGTACGCTAGCCACTCGATCAAGAAAGTAAATATTTTGTAGTATGCAGGCTTTAAACCTGCACCTGCAAAAACTAAATTTCGTTAATCCGGCAGCCCTAATTGGCTTCCTATGCAGGTATGTGGGACAAGGTTTTAAGCCAATAAGTCATATTGCATCGTTAGATCCTCGATTTTGAGTTTTGTCAAAATGCTATTGTTTGACTTTTGACGAAATAGTTAAAATTAAGGATTTTTGTGCAATAACCGCCCTCGTTAATAATGTTTACTGAAAGCTACATCAAAATCAATCAAACATTTTTTAACCGACGATTTCTCTTTTCCGATCAGGTGGTAGTTTTATTATTAATATATAGACTCTTCACAAGTGCCTCTTGAAAGGTGAATGTGAATAAAAATATTTTCTATTCTATTCTACAAATAAATTCGAGAACATGTGCACATTTCAGTAATTCATTAACATCCCTTTCTCAAAAAAATATTCAAGAAGGGGCACTTCTTTGTTATAGCAGAAAACCTTTTCCACGTCAAAGCCCAATTTCATAAAAAAAAGTAAAAAAGTATCTTCACCATATCTCCGAAGAGGTAGGCAGAGGCACAACCAGGCACCCACGACTAGCCGAAGACAAAGTCCCACAATGTGATTGGTGTCAAGCCTATCGCCAACCGCGCACATATCCAATCCCGAGCAACGTTTTTTTTTATTAGAAAATTGGAAAAACCCAATTTACTTTTTGTTGCCTGACCCAAGATTATGCTAGACCACAGATGTGATAATAGCTCAAGCCACAATGACAAGTGGCGGAACGCTTTCTTCGGAAGTTCGCACGACATGATGAATGTAATCATATTCAATTGAATGATTTGCACTTTTATTGTTTTTGTGACCGTATCATTCATTCTTCTCGTGTTGGTTGAATATGCGGATATGGATTGACGTTTTTTTTTTAATTTCTAACGTTTACAACAAAAGTACTAAGTATACTTACATCAGATTCTTCCGATTACTTGTCTTTGTCATATCAGGATCTGTGTGTTTTAAGATATTCTTTATGATATTGGATGACAAACAAGCAGACGGATTTACTGATAGTAAGAAATTCAAGCCGCCCAAAGACTATCAAAGGTTGTAATGGCGTGTAAGTGCGTTGCCAACTTGAGGCCGGGATGTTAGGCTACGAGCAAAAAATAAGTTTATCGGCTACCTTATTCTCCGAACTGGAACATGTCAACGGTAAACACTGACGCTATGACAGCAGGAATAGGTACGGCGGTGGTACCAATCCAGACGAGCCGCTGCAAAACTAGTCAGATGTCACGGTGTTAGTGACGGCTAGTCTGTGCTCGCTTTTTACGAGCTGCTTGACAGGAAGACGGGAATAATGTATTACTTTGCCTATCAAATAACCCATTTCACAAAAGAGGAGGTTCTCAATTCGACCGTATGTTTTTTTTTAATTCTCTTTGCATGTAAAAGATAGGTCATGATTCCGAAGTGGTTCCATATTAATTTTATCACGATCTGACTAGTGGTTTTTAAGTTATACAAATTAGTTTATAAATTTTCCTCTTATGTAAACGACCCTAACATTAATTCAATCACTCAAAAGTCAATAGGCATTAAGTATAACTCAAAAACTACTAGCAGAATGTTGATAAAATTCATGAAATTGAAAAAATGATCCCACATTTCGGAACCATTTGCTATCTTTTGGAAAAAATAACTAACTAACCGCGACGTGGTACCCAATGAAAAAATTGGGAGTCGGTTGATGCAGTTTTACTGTGCTTAGTTATTTATTTATGTAATTATGTTTCCCTCAGCTACACCTGCATTATCTCCTCCGCGGGAATCCGTTTAGGTATGGGGATAAAGTAGCCATAATCAATCTTACACACAAAACTAAAATATATACCATGATATCGCACCGTTACTAAGTGGAAAACCCTTTCGCGCTTCTAAAATACATTTATCACTTGATTACTTCAAACGATTTTTAAAGTTTTCAATGCATTTGCTTATTTTACACATTTTAAAATCGAGAAATAGAGGGAATCGGAAAAACCTAACAAACAAGTAAGAATTCGCGGAACGCTTTCTGGACGATACCTGATAAACTATTCTAATTACTTGATCTGCAACATATTCAATTAATAGTTTGGCCATACATTACAAAATTTTATGAATAAATTAAAACTCTAGACATAGAAAAACGGAGAATTGTTTAGATATTACAGAATCTAAAACAAGAACTCTAGTAATGACGATTAAGAAACCATTTTATGGACATCTTTTACCAGCAGCACGCCCCAGATTCACACGGGTGTACAAATTTCTAATTTTTTTTCTATAAATAACGTGTCCTATGTTCCTCAGGGATAATGTTCGCTTCAAATGGGAAAAGGTTTTTCAAATTGGTCCAATCGTTTCGAAGCCTATTCGATACAACTAACAAAAATCACATCTTTCCTCTTGATAATATTAGTGTAGTCGTAAGTGACACATCGACAGCAGCGCTACATACCAGATCCAATTGTATTTTTAAATCATCCAGGAAATCATCGAAACATCCATATAAAATTTTCACCCAATTTGGTTTAGCCTAAGGATAATTCTTACAACCCATTATCCTATAACAATATAGTAGTCGAACGGTAAAAAGCAGCTCATGTTCATCAGGGTTAATGTCGTCTCTCAATATTAAAATATTTTTTCAAATCGGTTCAGTAGTTTCGGAATTTATTCAATACAAACAAACAATAAAATCTTTCCTCTTCACAATAGATGAGTACGTAACTAAGATATCGAAGATCTTGTTCAATTAATACAAGAGTTCGACTTTGCTCCGACTAGCCTATCCATACATGGAGTGGAATGTGAGTTTTATATCAGAACACCAATTTAAGGAATGAGTTGGCGCGCTTCCAGTATCAGATCACTATCAGATTTTAATGGTAGGCTACCTTTGTTATGTGAATGACGTGTAGATATAATAGATGAACCTTTACCACGAAATAGGTGTTACATGAGGCGTTGCAGTTTCCGGCATAGAAAGATCAAGCAATTTTTTTAAATGACATTGGAAGGCAAACAAGCAGATGGATTTCCTGATGGTAAGAAATTCCCGCCACCTAATGACACCAACGGTGGTAATGATGCGTTGCCAACCTGAGGCTGGGATGTTAGGCCTCCGAACCGGAACACGTCATGACGTTATGGTGGCCGGAATAGGCAAGGCGGTGGTACCAATCCGGGTGAGTCGCTGCGAAACTCTACCACCTAGTCAGATGTCACGGTGTTAGTGACGGTAAGCCTATGCTCGCCTTTTACGAGCTGCCTGGCAGGAAGGCAGATGGTCTATTCTGCAAAGGAGCCCGGACCAACACGTGACAAACATTATAGGTTTTTAGCATTTCTCTCTCTTTTTATAAACTTCAGTAAGCCTGGTTATACATATTGGTGTCTATGCTATTCTATTTATTACTCTATTTTTTATGTAATAACTTTATGTAATCACCTCTGTGGTCTAGCGGTCCAGGTGTTGGACTTGACTTTATGAGGTCCCGGGTTCGATTCTCGAGTCAGGCAACAAAATGAAAATGTGGTTTTTCCAATTTTTTATTAAAAAAATTGTTGCTCGGAATTGGATATGTGGCCGGTTAGCGATAGTTCTGCCTTGCCACCTATCACATCGCGGAAGATACTTTTTTTACTTTTATTTATTGTTTGCTTTGTGAAACAAGAAGAAAGCATTTGTTTATATTTTTTATGGTTTTAGAAGATAGACAAACAGACGGTCTTCTTATTGGACAAAAATACATATCACCTATGACTGTAAAAGAAAGTGGACGTTTTTAATCGGAAGTGGAAGTTAAGTACTCTATGGAACGAGGCATTACAATGGCGAGCACTGACGTTTAGCGACGACTCTACTTCCATCTATTTATGATTGACTGCACTATTTATAATTACTATATAGTATAAAACAAAGTCGCTTTTCACCGTGTGTCCCTATGTAGGTAGGTATGCTTTGATCTTCAAAACTACGCAATAAAATTTTAATCGTTTTTTTTAATAAATAGAGTGATTCAAGGGGTTTTTACGTATAAATAACAGAAGTTTGTGCGAAACCAATTTAATTTTCGACTGACCACAAAAGAGATGAAGTACTGAATGCTACGTAAATATTTTTATGCACAGCTTTCGACAAAAAACGTCTGATTTAGATTTTTTGTTTGTATACATATTAGTTTTTTATATCCTTAGCTATACATTTTATAGCTATTCATTGAGCTTTTTTAATAAAACTTTTTAAAATTTAATAATAACACACAGCCAACAATAAAATAAAAATAAGAAAATAACCTTTCAAACCTGTTATTTCTCAATATTTAACAAAAATATCTTAGCAACAGAACTCTAGAAGTCCTATCATTATCTGAAGATAGGTTATAAATATCTCACGACGACATAACATCGAAATTGAAAACGGTTTCTTGCAAATTTACCTATTTCTTTTAAATTTTACAACAACAACACGAAGACGTATCTATTTCAATGCACTGCAAATAAAGCAGTTAAAGTAAAATAACAAATTACTCCGCTCGCAATGTAAATTATTTCACACCTACGCGTTACTTTTTTGAGACAGGTTCCAGAAAATTCCATTTAAACCTAGAGGATGTCCTATGGCTTGTCCGCCCACTGCCACATTTCAATACTTTTTCTTATTGTAAGGAGAGTAGCTGTTTAGCCTCAACTTCGTTAGCGTAGAATAGATTTTCATGCAAACTTTCATTAACGGTTATATCCTTTCGAGATTGATTTTTGAAATAAAGTAGCCTACGTATGTCTTTAACAATATGCATATAAAATTTCATCACAATCGATCCAATTGTTTAGCTGTGAAAGCGTAACAGACTTTCATAATTAATCCCCGACGGAAAAAGGGGGACGTTTTAAGTTTTATGTGTCTGTGTGTGTGTGTGTGTCTGTGGCATCATAGTTTTGATCGGATGGATCGATTTAGATGTTGATTTTTTTGTTCGAAAGCTGACGTGATAAAATGACTTTCTTGTTCATAGCTACATCACATGTACTTGATGTACTTATTACCGGGGTTTAATTATTTTTTAAAATTTTAGTGTTATCTATTGTGTAAGGAAAAATATGGAGTTCGTCTGGAAGGTATTGGACAGATATTTTGAAAGTTTATACCGTTTAGTTTGATAGACACTTATGTGAAACATTTGACTCTTATACGAACACCTTAACGGTGCTTTGCCAACTTGAGGATAATATGTTATGGTTCTTATGTTAGTTTTTCTGCTATTTTTCAAACAGAAACATGGGAAAGTCGTGAAATAGACTGTAAATAAATAATTTTTTTTTTCACTAATTTATCGTCTTCGCACTGTTCTTTATCGTTCTTCGTATTTGTTCGCACACCTCAAAAACTACTAAACCGATTTTGAAGCACTCAAAATTTTAAAACCCAAGTGAATAATCAAAATCGGTAAAGTATATTCTTACTAGGTATATTTTATTATATTACAACTGTATTTTTCCTTGAAGATACGTTCAAGGAAAAATGCAGTCGTACATATTTTATGCTGTCTGTATGTGAATTTTCAAGCTGTAGCCCCTGAATAGGTTTTTATGAATGTAATCAGCACCTTGCCAATCTTGACCGAGATACTAACGAAGCCTTACGAAATTTACCAGCTGTGGTATTAGAGACACGAACATTTTTCCATGTACATGGCGTACAAGTAACCAGTTCTCCTTATGTATAAAGACAACCGCTATTTATATTGGTATATGGTATTGGTACATAGATAAATAATTACAAAAATAGAATCTAACCACAAAGTAAGCTAATTATAATATGTAAAAAGTATCTTCACGCCCATATCCCCGAAGAGGTAGGCAGAGGCATAACCAGGGTACCCACGACTACCCGAAGAAACTAAGTCCCACAATGTGATAGGTGGCAAGCCTATCGCCAACCGGGCACATATCCTATCCCGAGCAACATTTTTTTTATTAGAAAATTGGAAAACTAAATTTCCTTTTGTTGCCCGACCCGAGATTCGAACCCGGGACCGCATGCAGTCAAGTCCAACAATGAACCGGTCGACCACAGAGGCGATAAATTGCTTGCGTATAGGTGTTAGTCAACGAATCTTATACACAGAAACACTTCAACAGATACGAGAACCAATCGGAAGTGCAAACATCTAAATGTTTATCACACAAATGCCTGCCTCCGTCGGAAATCGAACCCTAGCCCGCGGTTAGTTGGTGGAGTTAAGGAGTGTACGTTTACTTGTCGACCAACGAGGCACTCAATGTTTCTATGTTACCGGTGCATCGCTATCTTATGGCCAAGATTTTAAGCCACGTGTGTGAGTCTATCTATCCCATTGACATCTCCTTACATTTGTGATAGGTTATGCTATCAGTATTTGTTTTTTATAAATACTGTCACTGAAACTATGAAACCATAATTATTATCGAATGATATCAATGGTGTCTCTAGGCGGCGTGAATTTCTTACCATCACAAAATCCGTCTGCTTGTTTGCCTTACATTATCATAAAAAAATCAATGAAAGTAGGTGTGCATCATAATCTCATATAATATTACAATAAGAAATGTTCAATAACCCCCGGCAAAACTAGTCCATAGTTTAGCTACGAAACCATCTCAATCCCGTCAGCTTTCAAACAATTTTAATTTAAAATCAGCATGAAATTCTGTCTATTCGTTTAGGAGTTACTTAATTCCACAAACAGACATACATACAAACACACACTCACACGAACACGCTATTTATATCACACCTTTTTGACGTGGTACATTAGTTACCTATATTCAAAAATGCAGTTTTCCTCTTTTCTTTCTTTATATGTTTACGCAACCATACCATAATGTTAATATGATTTTTATCTTGCTATAAAATAAGAACAAGACTATCGGCCGCACACAGAGACATTAATTAACATTTAATCTTTCATTTTATCTAGAAAATATCTCTGAGTGCGGCCGTAAAACTGAAAAATCTAAACGAATTTCATACACACACGAAACAATTTTAGCACATATTGAACAAGTTGCATTGCGTAAGTATGTATTGTATCCATACAATACACACTTGCGCAATATAAACGCATTTAGTTTGGACGAAACTCGATAAGATAATTTATTAAATTCACAAATGATTGACGCGTGGTGTTTCCAGAGTAATAAAACGAGCCAAGTCTAGACTGTAAACTATTTATCGGTAATAAGACTGTTCACCCTGCCTTAGACACTATCTGGAAATAAGTTGGAGCCGGAGAGTTTTGGCGCCATCGAGAGAAAAGATGGTCGAAGTTCTTTTATAATTATTGAATTTCGTGTTTGTATTGAGTGAAATTAGTCCATTTTGGTGGCATTTTGCACAGTTTTGTTCAGTGAAAGTGTACAAATGAAATAATCAAGGAGAAATTAGCGTATCGTGCATTTCGTCGTTGCCGCCAAATTTCAACCGCCAATGCCGCCAACATCTTACCCAAGACCCTGACATGACTTATTGACGACTTATGACTTATTTTTCTTCTTCTTCTTTTTCTTTTATGGCTTTTACAACTACCATTATGACTTATTATAATTGAATCAAGATTTTGGTAAATTTGATGGAAATTTCTACTTGACTAAAAACCTAAAAAAAGAAAGAAGTTGGAGCCGGTAAAGGCAAACGTTTGTATTCATTGCGCCATCACTGACGATGAATATTTGATCTCATTATAAAACATTTTCATGCAAAATGTTGCCAAGGCTAGTCGATATAGCTCGCACTGTCTAAAATTTGTCAAATGTCATGTAGAGCCAAAGCTTGTAAATATACACACTCCAACTCTACAAGTCCTAACAAAAGTGTGTTAACAAATTTTACACCTTGATCGAACTATACGTCTTGGCCGTTTCGATTACATATCGTATACGTATTCGTTACATGGACGGTCCATGTACGTTTGATGGAAAATGTTGCCACCGTTCATAATTATACCATTTCTGTTTACCCGCGACTTCATCAACGCAGAATAGATATCCCTATAAACGTTTACCCCCTCTCCCCATAACAGTCCCTAGGAGGTTTAATTTTGAAAAAGTAGCCTGTGTTTGAATCTGGATCTTTAGCTATGCTAGCTATAACATAGTATAGACATGTAAAAATTCATCAAATCTGTGGTTTCACAAAGACTCGCATTTACAAAAAAAAATAATTATCTCCAGACAAGCAACACAAATTGAATCCAAGCCCAAAGTAAGCAAATTATGCTTATGTATTATTATGTATTTTATAATTATGTTTGTGTAATGGGTGTTAGTCAACGATACTAATACATAGAAATACTTAAATGGTATATTGTTAATAGACACCCAGAAATGGATATGCTGATATCTAAATGTTCATCACTCAAATTTCTGCCCCCGTCGGGAATCGAACCCGAGCCTCGCGGTTGGTCGATGTCGTTAGGCGTGTACGCTAGACTGATTTCCTGGTGGTAAGAAATTAACGCCGCCTAGAGACACCAAAGGTAGTAATGTTGCGTTGCCAACCTGAGGCCGGGGTTTTAGGCCTCGAGCAAAAGTAAGTTTACTGGCTACCTTACCCTCCGAACCGTAACACGTCAACGGCAAGCACGAACGTTGTAGTGGGGGGAGTAGGAAAGGCGGTGGTATCAACCCGGGCGAGTCACTGCGAAACTCTACCACCTAGTAGCAGTATCTAGTTATTTTTTTTGATAACAGAATACGAAAACACTTTAAAGTGTATTAATTCCAAATTAAGTGGCATTCGAAGATAGTCACAAACTTTTATGGGTCTGTGAAACTTTATAGCTTTTTAATGCTCTCAAATCATTCTTGAGATATTATGTGCGTTACTTCAAAGATAACGCGACTTATAGCAAACTATATATTAGACACAGACAGACACTTCCAGGTTTTTGTAACAGTATGGACGTTTACTGGGCCTCTCATTAGCAATATAAAATACTAGCCGTTAACGCGACTTCGAACTGACTTTTCATTGGTGGTGTTGGGAACGAAAGATTTTTCCGAAGTGAAAGTATCCTATAAGTTGTCCTGGAACATAAGATTTGACAAATATTGTTTTTAGCATTCAGGAGTTTTTGCATAAAACTTGAACAGAAACAGATAAACCGCCTCGTTGGTCGAGTGGCTAGCGTACTCGCCTACCTGCATCGACGAATCGCGAAGCTCGGGTTCGATTCCCGACGGGGGCAGGCATTTGTGTGATGAACATTTAGATGTCTGCATTTCCGGGTCTGGGTGTTTATTAAATGTATTCTGGTATTTATTTAGGTATTTCTATGTAATAGTATCGTTGACTAACACCCATAACACAAGCATGTAATTTGCTTACTTTGGGGTTAGATTCAATTTGTGTGACTTGTCCAGAGATATTTATTTATTTATTATTTATTTAAATTGACAAAAAATTGAATAACCCTCGTAGTAATTATTGTTTTTAAAAATATTTCATGTACAGATTTAGTTTTATTAATGTTTCATGATATGTACGACTAAATATGAAGTTTAGTGCATACTTAACTATAGAGTAAGTTTTACTTCACACTTTTACCATATACAAAGTTTTCAAATATTAAAACCTCAAAATCATATGCTTAACACATACAAACATTCCTGGACAAAGTTATACACATTCCGTCTTATTAATAAGACGGAGTAAAGTACGCCAAGGTGTAACCTGGTATTATAGTCTTTAGTTCAATGTAATACAGACTATAATATCACCTTCATTTTACTCTAACGTTAGTCCATGTTTATTAATAAGACCAATTGAATCTAACCACAAAGTAAGCAAATTATATGCTTGGGTTATGGGTGTTAGTCAACGATACTACTACATGTTTTGGAGAAGTTTATCATGACACTGTTAAAACGGATTCCATTGTGTATTTTTATGTGATAGGTCAGCAAATAAGCACCCGGGTCTCTTGATGGTACATACTTAAAAGACAGTCGTGGCCTGTTAACAGCATAGATATTACTTGTGCGTCGTTGTGCTGTCGCTGAGGTATTACGTCTATTGTGCAAGTCTATTATTGCCTATCCTAACCTTCGCCTCGGAACATGACAGTCCTTACTGCGGTCGGAATAGGTAAGGCGTATCTTTGTTTTGTTGGTAATGACGTATAGACCCGTGCTTGCTTTAAACATGCTGCCTGGCAGAGAAGCTGATGATCTATCCTACTCAGCAGACTCGGACCAACATACAATAATTAACTAGTGTCCACGTGATTTTTTTCTAAAAAAATATATCTATCTTCCTTTAAAAAAATTACCAAACTAAAAATATTTTCAAAAAATAATACAATATTTTGTTATATATTATTGTAAAAATTGGTGTCTTAAAACGCCTGCAAAGCTTCACAAGAAGCACAGTATTCGCTATTTTATAAACATCATAATAGTTATTATAGTAATATGTATGTAATAAAAACTTCTGATAAGTAATCTTGGTAATAATAATGTAATAAGCAAAAACGAAACGTAATAAAAGAGGGAAAGGCATAAAATCGACTACCGGCTACAGGACCCTCGTCCCTACGTTTGCAACAATGAACCATTACAGGAACTTATCAGAGGGTAGTCGGATAATAACAATGTTCTCACGATAACCAGTGAGTGTAACGAAGCGTCAAAAGTAAAGGTTGAAACAACTTAAAAAAAATTATCATGGCCATATCCTCAAACAGGCAGTCAGAGGCACAACCATGACTAGCCAAAGACACTAAGTTCCACAATATGATAAATATCCCTGGACAAGTTACACAAATTGAATCTAACCCCAAAGTAAGCAAATCATATGCTTGTTGTTAGTCAACGATTCTAATATATAGAAATACTTAAATAGACACCAGAATAAATTTAATAGACACCCAGACCCGGAAATGCAGACATTTAAATTTTCATCACACAAATGCCTTCCCCCGTCGGGAATCCCACCCGAGCCTCGCGGTTGTTCGATATAGTTAGGCGTGTACGCTAGCCACTCGACCAACGAGGCGGTCATATACCCAAAGAGGCAGTCAGAGGCTAATGACTAGCTAGTTCCACAATGTGATACTTAGGTGACAAGCCCATCAAGAAACTTGAACTTCTATTTTATTTGTGGGCCGACTCAGGGTTCGAACCTCCCACATCAAGAAGTCAAGTCGCCGGACCGCTAGACCACAGAGGCAAAAAAGTACCGTCAAATTACACATCGACCATAAAGGTTTTTTTTTCTGGAACGACAAGTTGAACCTGTTCAAAAAGTTTAAAGCAAAGTCAAAAAATATACGTATAAAGAAAAATATCATTTGTGCACTACATTCAGGGTACAAATCTTTGCATCATTATTACGCTGTGGAAAAGTTATCTGTTTGCCATATTCATAATGGCGTTTGGAAAACTTAAAATAAAATTAATTCTCAATAAGTGTTCGTGTTAAAAATGTTTGTAATGTCAACAAAAATAGCGAATTAAATAATAAAAACCTTTTATGAATTTAGCTTATTTTATTAATATAAATTGTTGCGGTGCTATTACTGTAGTGGCGTTTCTAAACGAAAACATTTCTGTCACTACTAATTTCCTTTGTTACGAGCGGCTACGAGTAATAATTTCATCTGACTTATTCCTCATAATAAATTAGTGAAATGAAATTTTCAATTCTAGCGCCACGGGAGTGTTCGCGCCAAGATGATTATGTTATATATTTGAAATCTTTATTACATGACATACCATTTTATTATGTTATAGTTCTAAACCAATAAAGTAACTATGTACCTGAAAGTTAGTTAAAAAAGTAATCTTCACGCCCGTATTCCCGAAGAGGTAGACAGAGGCATAACCAGAGCACTCAAGAATAGCGAAATACATTAAGTTCCACAATGTGATAAGTGCCAATGTCTGGCAACGTTATTTTTATTAGAAAATCAAAAATATATAATTTCTTTGTTGCCCGAACCGGGGGTCGAAAATTACTTATTTTTTTCAAAAAATTAGTCGTGGAACTGTGTTTACTAATATATTTCCTAATTAAAAAAAGAGTGTGATTTTGAGGCCAAGCCCCTTGAAACAACTTCTTTTATAGATCGGTATCCAGATATTTACATGATCCTGCCACCATCATATCAGTTCTTGGTGGAAGTTTGGAGGTATGGCAGGAACAATTTACATATGAGAGACACGTAACATTTTTCAGCTTCAGAAACGGTGGTAAATTATATCTTCTTCGAATTACAACAAAAATCTTGAACCGACAGCCACAAGTCTACCAAATCGGAACTGTTGAATTTACTTTTAAAGCTTCTGTTGCAAGAGAGTTTAATGAGATCTTCATCTTGCTATGTGAATCCTGGTGGGGTTTATACACGGAAAGGATCTTCTTCGCCTCCATTAGTGAGAGTCTGAATGAGAGATGCCTTATCACTACAATTTGAACTGCCAACTTGTTTATTTCATAAAATCTGTCCATTTTGCTTGCGATTTTGACGAAAAACAAAGCCTAACAAAACACAATGACACGTCCATTGCGTCACTCGGTCGAAATTAAACGGACCGGGCAGTGCTATTGCAAGCAAGTAAGCACGGGCGGGTAAAAATACGCAGAGTACCACAGACCACATACCCCAATTATTACAATAATTGGGGTATATTGTGGTCTGTGCAGAGTACCAACGGTTTTCAAGCACGTACGTAGTTACTTTTCGGCGAGAGAGGGAATGAAGTATAAAATTCAAGCAGATAACTATCATTGCAAAGACGACGACTGCTTGAGTTTTTAAAAATTTAAAATCTCGTATGTCATTTTGGTTTTAAGAGGCTATTTTCTATACCGACGTGAGCGCTTAAAAGATACTCGCAAATAATATAATATGGACCGTCTCACGGCGCCCCTCATTACTTTCTACGGCGCACCAGGGCGCCGCGGCGCACACTTTGGGAACACCTGGATTAACCTATATTTTTAGCGCAGAAAAACCGACTTCAATTATTTTATTACTACATCGAGATTTGATCATTATTTTTTCGAAAGATAGCTAATAATTCCGAGATGATTCTACATCAATTTTAGCAACATCCAACCAATAGTTTTGAGTTATATTAAATAAAGCACACATTTTAATGTATGTTGATGATATTAATTATAATGTTGTCAATACAATAAAAACCACTAGTCGGATGATGATAAAATGTATATGGAACAACCTCGGAATCATGACCTACTTTTCAAGAATCATCAATATTGGTTTGTTATCGTTTGAGTAATCTCGTAACAAATACAAAAAAAGACATTAATACGTTACATATTCACATACATTCGACTTGATAATCTTCTCTTTTTAAAGTTGGTTAAAAAAGCTCTGCCAACAAAGCGGCCGACGCGGCGAGCTTTTCAACAATCAAAATGAAATGCTCGAGATACAATGACATTTCAGTACCAACTTTTTATAAGGTTTGCAGTGAAAATAGCGCAAACGGTAAACCAACTTTTGATTTACTCAATTTGTAAGTAAGTTTATTCACACCCAAGGCCCCGAAGAGGTAGGCAGAGGCACAACCAGGACACCCACGACTAGCCGAAGACACTTTGATAAGTGGCAAACCTATCGCCAACCGGGTACATTATCAATCCCGAGCAACGTTTTTTTTATTAGAATTATTTTATTAAATTGGAAACCCCAATTTTCTTTTTGTTGCCCGACCCGGGAATCGAACCCGGGGAATCGAACCCGGGACTTCATGCAGTCAAGTCCGACAACTGAACCGCTAAACCACAGAGGCGACTCAATTTGTACGCTTAAAATTACCTATCGTATGCGTTTGCAACATTTTCTAAAACATGACTATATAACACTATTTAAATATTCCTATTTCTCTTGGTGACGTCGTTATTTGGAATCACTAATTAGTTATTAACTTTTTAACATAAAACACAAGAAAATTAAAAAATATATATACTTTTCATTGATGGCACTTGGCGGTATTCCCTTGTATAAAAACATATTTTGAATAACACTTCGACTTTTCCAAAATACACTGTGTTATTTTAGAAATTTTAAGTTGCACAGGATTTCAACAGATTAGGTATTAAGAATAGATTAAAGAAGATAATAAAAAAATACAGTAGAGGCTAGTAGCATCCTAATATCTTATTCTATCCTATAAATATCACAAACGCAAAAGTATGTATGTTTGTTTGTTACACCTTCAAGCAAAAACTACTGAACTGATTTTAACGAAATTTGGTACACACATAGGATATCTCAAAAATATATTCCCGTGGGACCTCGCGGGCAACAGCTAGTAGTCAATATGAGTAACGGTATAAGTTGCTTTGTTGCACTTCCATAACCTGTTAAACCGAGTTAAATGAAATTGAAAATCGAAATAGGTTTAAATAAGGCTTAAGTTTGTAGCCCCAATGTTGAAATAAAAAAATCTACCAATATACATATTTTTTTCCACACAGATAAACCAGCGGGCAACAACTATTTTAAAATATAATTGCAACGAAAACATTTAAGTAAATAACAGTTCGTTCCCATATACTTTGGAGCGGGTTTATTTATCTATATTATCTGTATAATTGACGGAAATATGAAATAAGCTTGGCATAATTAGAGCTCGTTCAGTTCAAAATTCTTACCAACAAAGCTTATCAAGATACAATCGCGAAAATAAAAGTAAAATAAATCAGAACAAAAGCACTAAGTGATACTCGAACGGAGCATAAAGAGTAAACCAGGACAAAGAAGCTAATGAATAATACAGCTGTAAAACTGTTATATACCGTGTATAAATAAACAGTCTTCGATCACCAGTTACAAATAGATTATTCTTCTCGACTTGTAGCTCAAGATCTTTGTCATTCTGCAAGCGATAAACCCAGTTGCAATTCACATTCAGTATGGGAATTGTCTTCAGCAGCTGTCTTCCTTCTCCTACTTTACCAATTCTATTGTCACATATTTTCTGTTTTCAACTTTTGAAGATTTCCTATCTACGTAGATTGTTGGTTTACGCAAAAAATAGAGTGAACCAGGACAAAGGGAAGCCGATGAATAATATATCTGTTCAACTTTAATTCCGTGCATAAATAAACAGTCTTCGATCAACAGTCACTACTCGATTTATAGCTACAAAGCATTGCAAAAATAATTTCATAAACACTATTTACAAAGTACACAATGGAAACCAGGATGAGAATGCTTTAAGGAAAAGAGATGTTGAACTATATTATGCATAAACAATCTGTTTTTGGGCATGTAATTTGAATAATAAACTTCCCCACATAAAATAAATTGTATAATTACATTCTCAAAAAGGTTACTATTAATAACATTTAATTATTTAACATAAAACTAATTTACTTAGCACAACGTCAATTTAATAAATCTGCTTTTATATAGTAACCAAATTACAATCTCCGACCAACTATTACAACTAGAATTTGGTTTAAGGAATAAATTACAGTACCCATTAATGCAAGTTTTTACAACTTGAGGGATGAACCGTTGTGGGAATTGTGTTTAGATAGGCCGAGAGAATACCATCTATTTTTGTTGTTTTTATAAACTGATTTTTATAATTAAATTCTCTCGGTGTGTGTTATTAAATTTAAATAAAACTAAAATATATTTTTTGTAAAACAAAAAAGAGTCAATAGAGACCGAGAAAAGATAAGTTCAGTTTAGTTCTTTGCGACCTCGAACATTATTAGATTCTCGTCACTTAAAAACAAATACAAACATATTATCTAATAATCCTACTTTTATTTATTTATTTATTCTTTATTGTACAATATAAACACAAACATAAATACAGAACAAAAATATTACAAAAAAATGTACAAATGGCGGTCTTATCGCTCAAAGCAATCTCTACCAGACAACCAGGAAAGACAGGAAATCGAATAATTACAAACTAAATTAATTGCAAAATCACAACAACTAAGTACGTAACAAAACTAAAGAGAAAAACTTTACTTCACTTTACTTTTATTGTTTTTGGACGTTTTCCGAGTTTTAGGTCTTTAATCTACATACTGATTTTATTGTTAACCAAAGCTGATTCTATAAATAAATAACACAAAAGGCAGCGGCACGTGAATGCGCGAGATGAAGAGCTGGGAAAACAAGTGACATTCCTTTACCTAATGTGGAACACAATGCCCCAAGGATAGGGTGGCCATAAGTTTGACGTTAACTAATGTCGGAAATATAAAAAAACATAAGGCTGCATAAAGTATATGTAAGGCTGAAAGATATAGTCAAATAAAAAATGCGTTCTCTGCGAACGAATTCGCAAAGAAGAATTCGCAAAAAATTCGCTTAGAAGTCATATTTGTAATAAAAGTTAAAATGTCAAGGGCTATAACTGTTTGAGATCTATAACGATTTAAATACTAACCAGTATAACTTTTTTTTGTTTTTCCTGTAATAAAATTAGCGTGCAATGTGCAATAGCAATAACTTTATAATTTTGTCTCACTGAAGTTGAAAATTTAATCTGGACATTTAGCACATCAGGTAAAAACGTGATAATAAAAAAAGTAACAGTGTATCACAACTATTATTTATTTTTTAAATCAAATTCAATGACTTCCCACTCCAAGCTCGAGAGCAGGATAAATGCGCTCGAAATAAGAGCGCTACAATTTACGCTAATTTGTGCGCTCGCTGACTGCATTCGTAACAGTGATATCCGAGAAAGAGTGGCATCGAAGGATAGCATTAGTGTTAACATGAGAAAGTGCATGCTCCTCTGGTTCGGTCTTGTGGAAATTACGGTAAACGAAAAATTGACACAGCAGATATCAATACGAATGTAGGTATGGATGGATGGAGGATGGATGTAGGTATCCGGTAGAACCTAGGTTGACCATCCACAATCAAATTGGTCGGGTATTATCCGGAGTGGTGTCAAGTATCCAAAACTGCCGTGTTTGTATGGAAAGGGTAATAAATGTGGAGGAAACCAAAAAGGAAACTCGATACTCTCTGCCTATCTTGTAAGGAACTTGGCGTGACGATAATGAAGTATATTTAGTGACTAGTATTATACATTTCAGATATATGTTTATAATTTTTTTTAAAAAAAAACAAAGATTTTTATTTAAGAACTTTTTCTCTTTTGGTCAGAAAAAACAACATCAACATAATATTTTTAATGGAACATAGTATCGGCTACTCAGTTTCATAAAACGTACTACGACAATGGCGGGCATTATAGAAAAAAGGTAAGGCGATGGTACAAATCTCTCGGTGAGACTACATTACATATTATAGTAAACATACATACATATATTCACGCCAAGTCCCTTACGAGGTAGGCAGAGAGTATGTAATTATATAGTAAACAGTACATTTAAATGTCATTGATTAAGGAACCAAATTTTCGACGTATTGATGGTAGGCATAACAGGTACCTACTTGGAAAACTGCCACCAAAAACTCCTGAAATCTCCGGATAAAACTTTATTCATGGTGACCCTAATCAGGATCATGTGAAACTTAGTTCAAGAGCGGTTGGGCATTTAGATTTCTTTTGAGTGTCCACGATACCCTGGGAATCTTAATATCTTTTTAGTTTTTAGTGCTTTAGATTTGAGACCGCCAGTGATTATTTTAAGTTGCAATTTTTAAGAATCAATGGAATTTTTAGATAAAATCGATACAATTAAAACCGACAACCTAAGTTTCAAGAGCTATCAAAACTAAATGTGTTTATACTTTAACTAGCAGCCCCGTCCAAGCTTCGAATGGGTGGACAAAGTTCTATGTTATTATACATATAAAACTTCCATTTACATTACTCTATTTATTAAAAAAAAACGCATTAAATCTGTCGCGTAGTTTCAAAGATCGAAGCATACGAGTATATAGGGACAGACAGCGGAAAATGTATTTGTTTCATACTATGTATATGATTCCGTACATTCGTGGATTTTGGCAATTTAGCAAAAGCGAAGGCAAAAGATTACACGATGCTTGCATTTGCGTCGCCAACCTGACAGTGGAACTTGCGATTGTTCTGTTATTAAATTAAATTTAAAACCTTTTAAAACACAATTCATCCTAAGTTGCCACGTCCCTTTTGTAAAAGTAAAAGTGTCACCATCAAACATATATCATCACTGTTTTCCATCAAACGTAGGTGACAAGACATCTATGACATCATATATTTGCGAAAAAAGGTTTCTTTTTAAGTGTTTCTATTACATAAACATATGTAAAAAATAAACTTATGTAATAAAAACCCCTCTTAATAATACCCCTCTTAATTTCGACGAGGGTAATGCATGACATAAAAATGTCGTTTCCTCAAAAAGTAAAAACGTTTTGTACATTTCCCAAGAGACTAAGCGAACCAAATATATCAAGCTTTTGTCGTGATCGATGAGACAAAAAATACGAGCTTTTTAATCTGTTGAGCGAGCTTTACATCATATACTCTAGTATTGTCTAGTGCAGTGGTTTCCATAGTTGTTCGGTCTACGACCCATCTAAAAAAAGTTCCTAAACTCGGGATCCACCTTTAGGATATTTAACTGTTACCAATACGAATAAAAGACTAAGGTTAAACACAGTTTTTGTATAATTTTAATAATTTATTTATTTAATTAAATCTTAATTAAATAACTACATCAAAATTAGAAGAATTAAATTGTCGGTCGAGTGGTGTGTTATCGGTAGGGTATGTGTGTTATTCTACAGGCAGGGCCCACTCAATGTTCTTTTGTCGTGACCCACAGTTTGGGAAACCCTGGTCCCCCATTTTTACGAAAACTGCGAGGACGCAGGAGCATAAAATTTGGCGCGCTTATAGTTTATGTGTAGGCGATGTGCATATGTGATGTGTAGTATTTTTCAATAATAATGCTTATACTCGTAGGTACATTAAATCAATAAATAGAACATTACCCACACTACCATTCATTTGACACACACAAACAAATATATTGATGATAACGTGAAAGATCACAGATGGCGCACTAAAAAGTTTGGAAACAAAATAGTTGGGTCTTGAGAAATGAAGATGGCGTTCTTATCAACAAGATATTAAAATTTCTTATGGTCGACTTTCGACCAATGGGCGACCACTAGTAAGAATAAATATTTGTAGACGAAGTGACTTAAAAAAACAGAGAGGGTTTGGAATTCGAAGGTTTTTTTATGTATCGATATGTCAATTGGTAAATCTGCTAATCGCCTCTGTGACTTAGCGGTCCAGGCGTTGGATTGGACTTCACGAGATCCCGGGTTCGATTCACGGGTCGGGCAACTAAAAGAAAATGCGGGTTTTCAAATATTCTATTTGAAAAAATGTTGCTCGGGATTTGATGCGTCACTATTGGACTTGGACTTACCACATTGTGGGACTTAGTGCTTTTGGCTAGTCGTGGGTGCCCTGGTTGTGCCTCTGCCTACCTCTTTACTTTAAATTTGCTATATCCAAGAGACTCATACGGGAGTCATAGGATTTGCGAATTACAGCATCGATGTGTGTAGGTACTAATGACTCAAAGGTGTCCGGATCGATTGAGAAAATTTTTCTTTTATTTTATTTTGTTTATTTATTATTTTAAATTGCATATCTATATATTAATACGTGAAGCAAAAACTTTGGACCCCTTTTTACGAAAATTGCGCGGATGGAGGTGCATAAAATTTGGCACACTTATAGTTTATGTGTAGGAGAAGTGCAGAACGCTAATATTTTTCAACAATAATGCGTATGAAGTACTTACATTAAATCAATACATAAAACATTACCCACGCTTCCATGTATTTGTCACTAGTAACAAACAAATATATTGATGTTAACGGTAAAAGATCACAGATGGCGCACTAAAAAGTTTGGAAACATAGTAGTTGGTCTTGAGAAATGAAGATGGCGTTCTTATCAACAAGATATTAAAATTTATTATGGTCGAATTTTGACAAACGGCGACCACTAGTTGTTTAAAAGAGTAAACTTCGTAGGTTTTTGCACCATAATGTCAGGTTCTAATTAAGGCATATTGAAGAAGCCATGAAAACTCTTAATTTTTTTTATGATATTGAACAGCGAACAGGCACACGACTTCCTGGTGGTAAGAAGAAGACAATCGGTAGCCTAAAGACAACATAGATGTTATAGGGGAGTCGCTCTTCTGTGACCAGTATGTTAGGTCTATTTTCTCCCATGATGACATGATCCCTACTAGAACAAGTTGCTTTACCGCGCTCTTCCACAAGTGGCCTTGTAGGTATAACAACCCATTTAACATCCCTTCGTCTTTTACGAGCTGCCAGGCAAGACGGCAAATGAAATATTGTACACAGTATTTAATTTTATGATTCTGTATAGCCCTGACATTTAGATATTTTAATGTTCACTCTTTTTCCGTGCCGAAGTTAACTCGAGTAACTAATAATAATAACCATTTCTCTTATAGGAAAGACAACATTCTCTCATGTGCAGGCACAGTCTACTAAGATAGAAGACTTTGCATTAGATTCACAGACTTCAATTCCTGGGTATGGCAACTCGTCTGTGCTTGTTTATTTATTTTTTATTAAAAACTGCGTTGCTCATTATTAGATAAGTACACGGTCAGCGATAGACTTGTCACCAATCATATTCACAAATTAGTAGCTATGACTAATCATGGTTGTCGAGGTTGCACATCTGCCTATCGCTCCGGGGATATACACGTTAATGTATTTACTTATTTTCATTAGTTGAGTTGAAGTTGCATGTAAAGTTGCAATGGTAACAATCCAGGCGAGTCGCTGGGAAACACCAACTACTCAGATATCATGATGTTAGTGACGGTAAGCCTATTGTCGTCTTTTACGATCTCCCTGGCAAGAAACAGATGGTCTATTCTGCAAAATGACTCCGGACCAACACGGGGAGAAAGAAATTCCATTTGATCATTATTTAAAGTATCTTCACACCCATTTCTCCGAAGGGAAAGGCAGAGGCACAACCAGGGCACCCACGACTAGCCGAAGACACTAAGTCCCACAATGTGATAGGTGGCAAGCCTACCGCCAACCGGGTACATATTCAATTCCGGGCAACGTTATTTTTAATAGAAAATTGAAAATATACATTTTTATTTTTTTTTGTTGGCCGACCCGGGACCTCAAGAAGTCAAGGCCGACACCGGACCGCTAGATCACAGGCGCGATCATTACTTTTAAGTTTTAAGTATTTTAAATCTTACCTAAATTATTTTAAGATTCATTTATTAACCCAAATTAACTAACAATTTTAATCGAAATTAAATAGTTTTCTAGAAACCAATTACTTATTACATGTATACCATAATTACTCGTTTAATAGAATTCTGTACTGTCATGTAAGTTACAAACTTAATACTTTCTTAGAACCGAAAATGCCAAGCCATTAAGTGGCACATTAGGGGCTTTGGAAGAGATTACCGCAGCTAATACACCCTCAAATTGACTTCAGGTCAAACCTTCTTTACTTCATTATTAGGTCATCTTCAACACACATACTGGGAGGTTAGAAATAAATAATACTAGATACAAACTTTATTTTGCCAATGTATTTTTTACAGATAAATTCAGTATAAGATAACCTACCAGGCAGCCCTTATCACTGAGGGGTATGAAATATAGCTAACAACCTGTTTCCAGACCTACAGGGAGAGCAAATACAGTTTAATCAAAATCTGTTGAGCCGTTAAGGAGGACTATGGTAACAAACACTATGACATGAAATTTTTATACATAAACGAGCTGATCCGGCCGACGTTGTTCTGCAATTTTTATAAATGTGTTTTTTAATAAAAAAAAGTGGGGGTAAGTCTCCCTTATCACAGGGGTATGAAAAAAAGATGTTGGCCGATTCTCAGACCTACTCAATATGCTCACAAAAATTTCACGGAAATCGGTCGAGCCGTTTTGGAGGAGTTCAACTATGCACACCGTGACACGAGAATTTTATATATATTAGATATAGGTACATATATTTACACATCCATAGATTTAATTTTATACTATTAGCTGATCCGACAGACGTACTGTCCAAACCATGAATACTGTTTTTTTTCAATTTAAACTTCTTTTATCAATAACTGACATAACAATAAAAAGCAAAATTGGTACAACCGTTCAGGCGTGACGCGATGATTAAGAACATGGGGATTCATTTATAATATTTATAAGAGATTGATAATTTATTTGCGTAATTAACACTTTTTTTCCGAAACTGGCGTGTTTGTATGAAAAGGACAATGAACGTGAAGGAAGCCAGACAGACAGACAGGTTTGTCAGGATTGTGAGGTCTGGCACTCGATACTCTCTGCCTACCCCGTAAGGGACTTGGCGTGAAGATATGTATGTATGTAACACTTTTTTCTATAAGTAAGTTTTAAGTAAAATCTCACTGGAGGAGATAGCAAAGATCTAACTTATGGTGAAAATAATCCACGGTTTTATTCCTTTACAGTCCTTAGTCGGTAATTACTCCAGAACGTATGAAGTAGGAAGAACCCATACGACAATATGCATATGCTCGACCACTAACTCTCGTCCAGTGTTTCGGTGTTGGACTTGACTTCACGAGATTTCGGATTCGGTGTTGTCGTAAAAAAAATGATGCCCGGGATTGAAAGTGTGTCCGGTTGGCGATAGGTTTGCCACCTAGCACATTGTGGGACTTAGTGTCTTCCGCTAGTCTTAGGTGCCCTGGTTGTGCCTCTGCCTACGTCTTCGGGGATATGGGCGTGAAGATACTTTCTAATTTATTTGCTTACTTTGGGGTTAGATCAGTTCGTGAAATTTGTTCTTAATTAACTAATTTAATCAGGTTGGCAACGCAGACTTATCATTTTTAACGTCACAGACTCCCATTAAGTATTTCTAGTATCAGATACGCCGCTTGATCACTTTCCGCAATAAAAAGTTTGCGTAAATGACTTGGACGTGTAATATCAAACTGGCGCTAAATATACCAGTGGGTGTTGGAGCGTGATATTTTCCGCTTTGGCCGGTCCGATTGCAATTTTCCAGGCTGCACTCCATCGAACGTGGCGTCAAATGAACATTACTTCCATATCGGACCGGTTATCCGACCTACATACCTCCTCTGAGGTTATTACGTGTGACGTAACAGAAGATATATTTGTTAAATACTTTTGATGAGAAACTTACGTAACCGAACGGGAATTACTTTTTTTTGGGAAAGCGTTTAATTTTATAAGGCACTAGTAGTTTCACGCAGCTTCGCCTGTGTAACTTGGCTTTTACTGCACCGATTTTGATGAAACAAAGCCTATGTCACTCAAGGATGATGTAGCATTCTAAGGGTGAAATATTTTTTGAAATCGGTCCAGTAGTTTCGGAGTCTATTCATTTCAAACAAAAAATCAAACATTTCGTCTTCATAATATTAGTATAGATTAAAATAAAATTTGTTTTTTAACACACTTCGAAAAAATGTTCGACTCCTGTTTTTTACATTTCTCCGTCATTTTTGAACTGATTTTAAAAATACTTTTTTGATAGAAAGAGCGTTCCGAGGTGATCCGAATTCCCACCAAGTCAGAACTTATAATGAAACTGCATGGAAAACGAGGATAATACTCTTTTTTCTATAGTTACTTTGGTTTAGATCACTTACTCATTGAATAACAAGTAGGTTTTTTTGCAGTTTTACTGCGCAAAAATTACTAAGAACTTAAAATAAATAAAATTGGTTGGTCATGTTGTTCAGGGTTCTCTGGGTAGAAAAGACCATATGCCTCCCTGCCCGGTAGCTTGTAAAAGGCGAGCAAAGGTTAAATAGGGTCAGTACTGACTAGACCAACAGTAGTAGTGCTCTGCAGTAACTTGCCAGAGGGATCCACCGCTTTACCTATTCCTGCTGTCATAATGACACTATCATGTCCCGGCTTGGGTTAGGGTAGACTTGCACAATAGGCCTAACTTCAGGTGTTCATCGGCCACGGTTTTCTCTGACTTCTGTAAGAGCGAAACGGGTAACGTCACTAACAATTTAAAAAAAACAAAAACAAAAAAAAAGACTAAACCTTTCCTTTGACGAGTCGACTGGAAGAAATTTCTATCATTAAAGAAAAGCTCACCCATTGTTTTTCTTATATTCATTTGCTCATAAGCTTCTTTGTAATTTTTGTCGTGTAGAATAAAGATAAAATATGTAATTTTTGTTAGTTAATTAATTAGTAAGTTTTGTTAGTTAATTTAAAAAAAAATGTTTTCTTACATGTGAATGTATGTAATGTATGTTATGTATCATGTGAAATATTCACATATTTTCACATTTTATATCTTCATTTTCCTTGCTGTGGTACGGTTATATTTAAATTATATATATTTTTAATATAAAAATCACAAAAAACAGGAAAAGCATGTTAAAAACGACGACCAAACAATAGTAAAAAAATTCTTTCGTGACCACTTTTACTGTTAACTTTTTTTATGTGCTAGTGTGGTATCTACAATGGTTCCACTATGTGAAAATTAAAACTATTCAAGTTGTAATGGTACAGACAACGTCAATTTTATAAAAACTCATTTATGAGACTCTTTTTTCGTTTTTCGTGCAATTAATATCCCCTTGAATTTAATACTCAAACCAGCATAATGTATGAATAATAAATAGTCTAACAGCCTGATGGAATATTGTCACCGCTGCTCATGGTCACAAAGAATTAGTTGCAAAAATAATGATAGCTTATTCTTCTTTGAAAATCCCCATGTTCATACAAATACAGCAGAAAGGAGGTTTTTAAAACCACGCTTTAAAAAGTTTACATCCCCGTAGATGTAGCCACAGGTATACCCACGATTAGCTGGTACTCAATCCCCAATTGTTATAGATGAAAACTTATCTAAAACTGCTACTATCACTATTTTGCCTGTTTTGTCGCGCCATAATACGTATACATTTTTTGCGGGAAATTGCAAATTAAATAATTTTATTTGGATTTGAAAACTTATCTACCAACTGGCACTTGTCCAGCCACAGCCAACGTTGTTTCTTGTAAGATATTTGAAGAAACATACCTCTATCTACTAGAGAATCAAACCAACGAATCACTAGATCACAGACCACATACAATAATTATGAAAAAAAGGTTTTAAGCCAAGGACATTTAGGTGATTGTATAATTTCTAAACGTAAAGTCTGTAAAGTAACAAATAAGTCGGATCCTGTGTCACTTTAATTTATTCAACTTTGAAATTCAAACTCAAAATTAAATTGCTATAATAAAACTTTAGGTAAGTGTTTATAATTATTAAACAAAACGATAAAAAAAGAACAAAATAAATATTTTTTTTGTATGTTTGTTTTGTGCGCACCTCCAGGCTTATCTTTTAAATGACAAAACCGATTGTGATGGGACTTTATTAGAAGATTGAAAAGGCTAGAAAAAGTATTTTCACGCCCATATCCCCAAAGAGCGAGGCAGAGGCACAACCAGGGTACCCACGATTAGTCGAAGAAACTAAGTCCCACAATGTGATAGGTGGTAAACCTATCGTCAACCGGGCACATATCCAATTCCAAACAAATTTTTTTTAATTAAAAATTGTGAAAAACCACACTTTGTGTTTGTTGTCCGACCCGGAAATCGAACCGCTAGACCACAGAGGCTATAAATAACAAGAACGAGAGATGTATTAGATATAGGCTACTTTTGATTTCAAAATTCAAACAAGATTGTATTTTACTCAGGAAAAGCTGAATCTACTCTCATGCAAACGATTTCGCTGGCACAGGTGCTTTCTGAATACAAAGGTAAAATTTCGACCACTTATAACCACCTGTAGTTGACACAGAACGATGCGGTGGGTCCTAAAGTTTGTAAATGAAGCCTGCGTGTTTACAATGTACGCACGTTCGAAGGCGTCACACGAAATGGCGATTACAATATAATTCAACATCTTTTAAACCAGTAATACAAGTACTGCTTTCAGAATTGCAACGATTTCGGAATAAATAAAAAACAAAAGACAAATTATAAACGGGCTTCGTTATATTATCTTATTAGTTAGCTAGATAATAGTAAACGTAACCACACTAAGTAATGTACAAAAGACAATTTCTCACGAAACTTATTTTTTTGTACAAAAAGTTACACATGAAAGCTAAATTGTCTTAAAATCTAACGCATACTTAGTCCAGCCGCAATGTGAAGGGTCGGGGCGGATCGCATTGCACAGTACAAATACGCACAAATCGCTGCGTTGCTCTAAAATGTATGAAGGCGATCTAAGCGGATTATTAGATATACGGCTCGTCAAAAGTATGCGCTAACCATAAGACGTCACATGTAAGCGTCGATCGGCAGAATAATAATCGCGACGTGACTATATACATAGTTGGCAACTTGAATTGGTATACCATCTCTAGTATTAATTATAATATTTTTAATGTTTCTGATGTATATTTGTTTTATGTGAATGTATGGTAATTAAAAAGACAATCTTCATGACATTTAGAAATGCACCGGTCGTGAGCCCAGCAGTACACACTACGACAATCACGGTAAGAAAACTACACGTTCCCATCAGTGATTATTCTCTAGAGCAAGTGTCAAATGTTGACTTGCAATGCTTCTTATGTTCTAACATTTATACACAATAACGACAGAGTTTGATGATTACAGTTACTCCAGTATTCAAAAAATACTGCTTTAAGACAGACACAGTTCGACAAAACCCTTTTAACATCTTTATGTCTATAGCCTCTGTGGTCTAGCAGTCTAGGTATTGGACATGACTTCATGAGGTCCCGAGTTCGTCTCCCGGGTCGGGCAATAAAGAAAAATGTGGTTTTTCCAATTTTTTTAATTAAAAAAATGTTGCCCGGGATTGGATGTGTGCCCGGTTGGCGATAGGCTTGCCACCTATCACATTGTGGGACTTAGTGTCTTCGGCTAGTCGTGTGAGCCCTGGTTCATCTGCCTACCTCTTCGGGGATATGGGCGTAAAGATATTTTTTTGTCTATAGGTGGTGCATATTTTTAGCTGCTCTAGTCAGCATCAACAAAAAAAATGTTCATAAGTTATGGCATATGAAGTCTAAGAACTGTGAATGACCTGTGTAGGTTTATTATCATCGAATCAAGTTTTCGTCTAATTGAAAAACATGAAAGCTACGACCAAGAATAATTTTCAATTTTTTTACATTCATATCATGTTAAAAGTCAGCCGACATCGCTAGTGCTTTGAAGATTCAATTACATTTATCATACCTAATTCATTCCAACGTACAGACGGAATGTTTTATATTCAGAACTCGTCATCTTATAATGACCTTCGGAATTCGAATTTACAGAAGTTAAATTATTTATAATCCTATTAATATTATAAATGAAAAAGTTTTTAGGTCTGTTTGTTTATTACTCCCTCACTGATTTTTATGAAATTTGACCCAGACATAGAGGGTAACTTGGATACAGGGGAACTCAGGATAATTTTAACCCGAAGAAATATTCCTGTGGGACCATTAACCACGGGAGCAACGCCGCGGGCAACAGCTAGTGTTACATAAATAAGAGATTTATTGATCCATTAATAATGATTATAAGAAAAAAAGTACTTTATACAGATAACAGTGAAATTTTTTACTACCGCCACGGGGCATGGTAACTTAAAGAAAAATAAAATTCTAGTAGAAATACAAAATTGCTTTTTTTACTGTCTGACGAAAAAACGGAGGTTTGTACCTATATTTTTACCACATGCAACTTTCTATAAGCTGGTCCGATTTTTACAATTCTTTTTTATCGTATACTCCCAAGTCCCACGGTGGTAAATACATTTTGTTAACCCACTTCTAAAAAGATTGTAATTGCTCGACGCCTATTTCTTTTATGTAAGACGATTTCTCGGTCATTTTGTGAACTGATTTTGATATTTGTTAATTTATTTTGAAAAAATACATCCGAGGCGGTGCCATTGACACAAAGTCTGGATTAGATGAGAAAAAAAATATATACTGTGTGTTAGGTGGACGACATAATATTGAAATTTAATTGATCTGTGATTTGATTGATCTAAAGGCCTACAGGTGTTTTAAAAAACAAAAGCATACTGGTTTCCAACTCAATTCTTTCAAATCCTCGTAAAAGGCGAGCATAGGCTTACAATCACTAACACTTTGACATTTGACTAGGTGGTAGAGTGTCGCAGCGACTCACCCGTATTGGTACCACCTATTTCTGCCGCCATAGCGTCTTTACGTGTTCCGGTTTGTAGGGTAAGGTAGGCGGTAAACTTAATTTTGCTCGAAGCCTAACATCCCGGCCTCAAGTTGGCAACGCACCATTGGTGCCTTTGGTGTCTCTAGGCGGCGTGAATTTTTTACCATCAGGAAATCCGTCTGCTTGTTTGCCCTCCAATATCATAAAAAAAAACTATTCACCTATACATTGTTACTGTAATGTTAGAGCATAATAATTATGTAAATATATTTTTTTAATTTTATTTACAAAAAAGAGAAAGAGAAAACGACATTCAAATTCACTAACATTTCTCACTCATTTGCTCGGCATTAATGTTCAAAGTCAACAGATACGAGACAGCGCCGTGGTGCTTTGAATATTCAACAAATTTATTAATATATCAAAGTTCTAACATAGCCACGGACACAAAATTTCATATTCCTGTCTCGTAATCCAATTATGGCGGTCGATGTCCAAACTCTTGTTTTTCAAATCAATAAAATCACATGCCAAAAGACTACACAGAGACGGCTCTGGAATTTTTGTTAGGATAATTTTTTACTGCTACTGATGTATTTCAATAAATTTTATGTACCTACATAAAATAATCGGTTGGTTATAAGTTAGTTTCGTAAAAAATAAAAACCAAACTGGACACTTTGACACCTCACTTCGAGTAAGCGAATCCCTTTAACACCTCCTTTTCCCCTATTTCACAGGCTCAGCTTTTTCACAGCAGAGATGAGACTAACGGCAAGGAACAAGTCCTATTTGCATACCTGCAAAGAATAAATTTGGTTATTGTTACATTTTTACTCATTGTCAAGAACATTGTCATTGGAGAGAGGTGTTTATACAAGATTTCGAGGTACGGAACCCTAAAAAGACTATCCCGAGTAAATAAAAAACAAAATTCAGCTTTGTTGTATCAGATATATCTATATTTAAACATAGATGAGCGATTAACCCATATTGTAATCAAGTAAAATACACGATTCAGACTTTAACCCGTTTTCTATCTATTTGGGGTCGGATAGGAAATATAAACAATCCAACACAATAGATTAATATTTGCTCAATATTCAGAGCGAAGAAACGAAAACCCTGTATGTTGCCATGCCGTTTCTTTACGTATAATATAACTCCGAAACTACGTACTTTCTTAGAAAATTATTTATTCTCTTTTTGGAAAGGTAGGTTAGGATTCCAAGGTAGTTAGGCGGTCTCTTATAGATTAAATAACGATCTGACTAGTTGTCATCGAGTAATACATAATGATGCATAAATTTTCATATACCTCGACGAATCACCACAATGAAAAGTCTCTATTAAGTAGAACTCAAAAAACACTTATTGTATTTAGATAAAATTTATTCGGAACTTAACGAATATAAACTTAAATATAAACCATTATAAAATTAATTAACACCCAGAACCGAAAATATCTATGTTCTAAATCTATGTTCATGTTCGAATCTATGTTCATCAAAAAAAGCCTGGCCCCGTCGGGAATCGAACCCGAGCATCGCGGTTGGTCGGTGGAGGAAGACGTGTGCGCTAACCCCTCAACCAACGAGGTGGTCAATATGAAGTTAGAGTCGAGTTTTTGGTGTTTTACTGGCACTTAAACTACAATTCTCCAAGGTTATAGAATGTTGAAAATGAAACTAGCTGGTCCTGTGATATAAGCGCACATGAAACTGCAAAGTGTACCTACCTATAGAAATATATAAAATAAAAATTAATTCCTATTCCACGTGGTCTTTACATTACTATTGAACGACTGGTTCAATTTTGATTGCCAGCAGAAGGAAACTTGCAAGGAAAATGAAAAAAAAAACACTTAAATTTCGTCCATAAAGACTGTTAGTAGTAGTTAATGGCAAGCGATACGAAGTTGGCCGGATCGGCTAGTCTGGTATGAAAAGAATAAACACTGCAATATCAGCACAAACAATTTAGACAGATGAGTTAGTACACTAACCTAAATCATAATCATGCTTTACTGTTCTCTATCCATTCAAACCGGACAGGAAATATAAACAATTTAACACAATAGTGTAACATTTGCTCAATCTTGTGAAGAAACGGTAAAGATGTTATTCCACGTGGGTGTTTCCCGTAAAAATCTATTCATGATACTTCCAAGTCAGTCCCCTTTATGAATAAACATGTTTAAAAGATACTCCAACTTTTTCACATTGTTTTTTAAAATTAAAAAAAAAAACTAAAAAGTACTCCTTTCTGGTGGAAAACTGTTAAAAACAAATCCAAGTATTTCATTAGTTACCACTAGATTAGTATTTTTTTGTTCAAAAGATAGCTAACGATTCCAAGATGGTCCTGCACAAATTTTATCAAAATCTTACCCGTAGTTTCGAATTACACTTAATAACTTATACATTTTCGTCTATGTTGACGACATTAACGACGACAAAATGCATTCATTATAAGGTATAACTTAAAAAAACCTTCAGACCGATGGGTGATCACAAAATTAATATGGGACCATCTCGGAATAATAAATAAACTGTCCAAAAATAACTATCCAAATCGGTTTGTTATAGTACGACCAATCACGTA
>NJDD01001928.1:179911-193184 GCA_002245505.1 Calephelis nemesis
TAAACAACAGGTTCATTGTGTTCGCTAAGAGTCATAGCTAAAACAATAGATATTACTTTGATCATTAAGACTTTTTGCCATATTTTAATGAAATCTGCCCCTATGTGAGTCGATTAAAAAGGCATCTCTTGAGAGATGAGTCTATTTTTATTTAACACTAATACTATCACCGTATCTAGATGACTAGCATTGTTTTACTTATGCCTGTTGTTATAGTCATTACTTATGATTTTCTTGAGTTGGAGGGTAGAATAAAAGTTGAGCTTGTGCAGTTTTTGCAGACCACCGGACCACTAAATCACAGAGAGCGTTCTGTGGTTTAGTGGTCCGGTGTTTAACTTGATTACATAAGGGTCCCGGCATGATTCCCGGGTCGGGCTACTCGAAATGTGTTTTCTTTTATTTTCTAATAAAAACTAAGCTGTCCGGGACTGGATAGATTGTGGGAAGATACTCTTTTCGGCTAACGTGGATGCGTTTTTTGTTCTTTTCTCTAGCACCTGGAGGAGAGGGGCGTGAAGTTACTTATTTACTTTTAACAGTATTTTTGTCTTTTCATTATTAAATTATTTGCCTTCTAGTTCATAAAAAAGGAAAAATGGTTAGCCTTTCTTTCCTATGCGATATATGTATATCTTTGGTGCTGGAGTTGTCGGTTCAGGGCTCAAGCTGTTAACATAAAAAATTACGGCTATGGGCAAAATGCCTTAATGCAGAAATCAAGTGGGGAAGAGGGTCGTACTACTGGCGCCTTAGCGGCCTTACACACTCCCATTTAATGTTTTTTCCGACTTATAAAAGGGAAGGCTTAACTCATAGCCTTCTCTTTTATAAGTCTGTCTCTCTGTCTTTATTATTACTGCGATTCACGAAGAATTTACTGAGAGAAAAAAAGAAAAAGATTATAGACTAGTAGTAGATAGATTTAATAGATTAAAATTAAAGACATATCTATTAACATTTAGTATAAAGTGACCACATAATTTGAAATTCGGAATGTAGAGATTTGAATTTGCAGGTATCTTCACGCCTTCGCACATTTATACAAAGAAAGCGACTTTGTTTTATACTATGTAGTGACTAGCTGTTCCGGCGAACTTCGTTGCATCCGTTCAATTTATATAGGGAAAATCAAAATGTTGTTTTGTCTAGTTTCTTCATAGTCGTACGGAAGAAAAAAGAATCCTATCCCCGTCTCCTGATTCTAATCTAACTATCAATTTTCAGCCAAATCGGTTCATTCGTTTTTGAGTCATAAATAGTGTAACACGACTTTATATAGTATATACTGTATAGTAGAGATTTGTACTTGTGTCTATTGAAAAACTTTCGTAATGAAACTAGATTGGAAATGGTTGCAAATTCAGAACGTTTCCTTTCCATAACCAACACGCCAAAGCCGCACAATTTCCGCTATAAACCAATCGTAACTGTAACCGTCCATAAAAGGTATTTGGGCTTTTGGCGGCATCAAGAGAAAATATGGATGCAGTTATTTTTATAATTTTTAAATTTCGTGTAAAGTAAAAAAGTAAATATAAATAAAAAAGTAAAAAGTAAATATAAAGGTCATTTATTTTGTGATTTTAGGTATTACACGGATGATACATCTTTCAAAATATTGGTCTCTAAAACCTGCCAAGTAGGCGCACAGATTTATTATACAAATTTAGTTGTGGCTAGGTACTTATAAATATTTTTGTTTATTACTTATAAACAACATTATTTAGGTTTGTGCCACACCATACGTCCCTTACATAATAATTATTAACGTTGAACACATAATATGAGACGAATACCATAACTATTTAATTTGTTACATTTCTGTTCTATGAAAACATACTTATTATGAATGTATGGCGTGATATATTAATTAAATAAAAGATATGATATATAAACTGACTTTCATATTTAAGCTAAAATATTTAAATACTAGATAAGAACCCGGCTAAGCTCGGGTAAAATGTGACATAATATACATCTAGGTGCAAAATGTAGGTAGATATTTCTGTAATAACCGGTTTTCAAGGAATATTAAAGGTATAAGCAAGACATAGATTCGTATAGCTTCATTCATTGTGTTTAATAAATATAGTAAATAAGAACTGTCAAAGTTTTTTTTTAAATCAACATTTAAAATAAAGTAACATAAATTAACAAAACAAATTGCAATAAGTACTTATCCGAGAATTTAGCAGAGGTTATAAAGGGATATTCTCTTTTACACATCACAAAACGCAACGTTTATACACTATCCAAGATGGCGACTGTGATTTGTCTGTCAACACATTAGAATTTAACATAGAATTTAACAAAATACACGACAATCCGAATTTTGCGTTTATATGTTGTCGACTCAAAATCATTATTTTTTTATGTTACATTATTCAGGTAAGGTTCCAATCGAGTCTACCGTACCCCTTGACGAAATTATTAATATAGATGTCAATATAAATAAATAATTAAAATCCTATGTCTAAGTTCAATTTAAATTAAAAAAAATCCGTAATATTAGTCTATTTTAGTGGCAGTTTGTACAATTTTATTAAGTTAAAGTGAACAAGAGAATTAGTCATAAAAAAAATAATGTATAGTGTAATAATTAAAATGGAATTACTGCTTTACCCTGACATGCCTGATTTTGATAAGCTATGACCATTTAAAAAAATAAGTCCAAATTTTTTGTTATCGGTTGACAACTTGATGTAAATTAACAAAACTAGAAGATGTTTACGCCCATGCCAAAAAAATAAAAAAATTGGATTGACATGTAGTTCGAAAGTTAACATATTTTCAAACTGTCCCTAGCTCTATTCAGGATTAGGGGAACGTGTTTATTAGGAAAACGAAGATTTAAAAGTACATTTACCGATTTAAAATGACTATAAGAGTCCAACATCAGACTAAACTGAAGACGTGGACACCGAACTACTTTCTATTGGTACTAGTTGGTATAAGAGACGAAGACACATAAATTATAGCTATCGTCGTTAGTACTTATATCTCAATGGCTATTGTATGAGTTATAGCAGTTATTTTTTGGCCCAAGGATCCACCTTCGCGAACCAGTCTTCAACTATCTTTTTACTTTAAAAATAAACACATACTTCAACTTCTTTACAGTTTTGATGATGTTAACTATATATTTTATGATGGACTGCTGCTGCCTTTTAAGCAGCACCAACCAGATAGGTGCAGAAATCAAACTAAAATAAACTGAATAACTTTCTTAGTGACTTACGATCAATATTGAGTTCTATCTTATATTAATCTACAGATAAAGACTTATCGAGTTTTGTTGCTAAGATTTTTTATTAATAATTGAAAAATAACAGCGGTTACCTGGCAAAAAAAACAAGAAAAAGGCGGTTGTGGTGAGATACAACATGTATTTTTTTTTATTCACCATTTCATTCAAATAAGTGCATTTAGAGAAAAGAGAATGCGTAGTGTGTTAGAGAAAGAGTTGCTAAAATTACGCTTTTGTACAATTATAATACTTTTCACAAGACAAAACTACACGTGGTATTGGATGGGGGGTGGTATCCCTTATCCCTTAACCGCCAAAAAGAAGGGGGTCAAAATGCTGAAAAACACGAGATTAATGTACGGTCCCTAATTTAAAGTTGGTTGACCTTTAGACAAATGATTTCATTGGAGCGTTAATTCAGTTAATACAATTTGTATAATTAAAACGCTTATTAACTGTAAGGTACTAATTAAAAAGCTAATTGTTTAACATTAAACTTAGACTTAGATTATTTAGAATTATTGTCTCAGTTCGGTTATATGTTCTTTATGTTTGTTAAGCGATTAGTCAGTCATTGGGGAACAGATTTCGTTGGTTCTTTTTTGGGAAGGTCGGTCATAATATAATATTTTATCGCGAACAGACAAGTGTCACGGGACCACTTCGGAATTTTCCCCGTCTTGGTTCGGGCTCCTTTACAGAATAGACCATCTGCCTTCCTGCCATGCAACTTGTAAAAGGCGAGCATTGGCTTACCGTCACTAGCACCGTGACATCTTACTAGATGGTAGAGTTTCGCAGAGACTCGCCCGGAATTGTACCACCGCCTTACCTATTCCTGTCGCCATAACGTCAATGCTTGCCGTTGTCATGTTCCGGTTGGAGAGTAAGATAGCCGGTAAACTTACTTTTGCTCGAGGCCTAACATCCCGGCCTCAGGTTGGCAACGCACCTTTGCCATCTTTGGTGTCTCTAGGCGGCGAAAATTTCTTACCATCAGGAAATCCGTCAGCTTGTTTGCCTTCCAATATTATGAAATAAAATACAAATAAAAAATCGGAATCATGAATTACCGTTCTAATGAAGTAGGAGTCAGTTTTTCGCAGTTTTACTGTGCTAAAATGAATAATTACCGACACACATGTTTTCACGAAAGTCCCTATCGATATCGAATATCGAGTAGTTGAAGCTACTAAAGCTACTAAACCACTAAAAACAATAAATACCTAACTTTTAGCAAAAAAAATTAGTAAGGCAGGGATTACTGTCCAACTTATTCTTGCCGCTATAATGACAATGTAATGTCCCGCTCTGCAGGATGTACAAAATACGCTTATCATCAGACAACCATAGCCAGGCACCGAACAACCCCACGGCTCTCGTAATAGTAAGGGATAACCGTGGCTTATCGACACTATAGATGTTGCATTCCTGTCCTGGGGCCAGGCTGTTAGGCCTATTGTGCAAGTCTACAGGCTACCCTACCCACCGGACTGGATCATGTCTCTGTCATTATGGGACAGGCGGCAAGAATAGGTGAGGCAGACGATCCCTACCCGGGAAAGTTGTTGCACAGTACTCTCTCGTCAGGGCTCTTGTTGGTAATGACCTTTTAACCCATGCTCGCCTCCTACGGGCCACCTGACAGGGAAGCAAATGGTCCGTTCCATACAAAAGAACCAGTACTAAAACGGGCAACAATGGTAATGAAATACCAATACAATACAATAACTTTTTACTGTGCACCAAACACAGAGACATATAAAAATGCATCTAATACTAGACAAAATAAATCACCCTAAAAGCAGAAGCCTGTTTTAATTATAGGTATTCTAATATTAGAATAAGTAATAAGAATATTAATCACAGTGAATGTAAAAAGTGACACATTAACATACTTTTGAAAATATTAATATTTGGAGCACTCCTGATATCTGGATGTAGAGAATTCCAAAGCCTCACTGCTTGGAAAAAGAACAGCTATAGTAACAAGTGTTACGAGAGGGAACTTGAAGAGTATAATTAAAACTGAACTTGAGGAATTTTACCTCACTGTTGCAGAACTTAAATCTCTCCTTTAAATAAATAATACATCTAATGTGGATAACTGTACACTTTAAATATCTACATTATTCATAAACCAAATTAATTTCAAACGTGACCTACTAACTAATGGACTGAATAGACCCATTAAAAATGCTAACAAGCTTTGTAGGCGTCCATCCTCGTGTATCATACCCCGTGGGATATATCTTGTCCCTTCCTGAAGCTTCTATCATATTGTAATAGAGACTAGAATGGTTGTCTCAGATGTATATCATCATTTGCAGAAATGTAATAAGCCACTAGAAACAATTGCGTCGGCGTCCGCAGATTGAATAAAGCGTTTAACCCTTGGCTTTCGTAGTGTCAACAATGCGGTGGCAGATCTATGAGATCCCTTTTAACGTAACAGTTTAAATACAATGTTGCATTATAATACAAAAAATCCAGCCCTTTTTAAAAAAAAAGCGCGTCAAGTGTTTGTGATACTATTAAAAGTTAGCTCACAGATATCAACTGTATAATTTACATAAGAAGATTAAGCAATACCATTAACTACATTTATAGTTTAATAGCTGTTTGCCCGCAACTTCGTCAGCGTAGATAGTTACGATTTTCATACACTCTTTCATCCCCTATTATAAGCCTTTGGGCAGTTGATTTAAAAAAAACTGCCTATGTATACGAGTTGAACTCGGATCTTGAGCTATATGGATATCAAATTTCGTCACAATTGATTTAGCGATTTATTCGTGAAAGAGCAACAGACAGACAAACATACTTTCACATTTATAATATTAGTACGGATACAGCACATAAAACATAAAATTCAAACATTAATAAAATATTTCCATACCATAATGTCAGAGAATAAGGTGGCATGCTTCAATATCATTGTAACAACTTCTTAATACAAATATTTCGCAAAATAAATTATTTACATTATCATGTACCATGAACGTAGCCATAATACGAACAACTGGATATCATGCATGTAGTCTACGACGGTATCAAATAAACTAGAAACTCACTTTAGATTAATTTTGCTTAGTTTGTGTTTAAAATAATAGCTTTTTGAGCTTAAGACTTAATTTTAAACAATGACAAATATGTCAGACATATGAAGAATTTGAATGCTTTTGTGGACTTATTATTAATGGATGTCAATCGATGGATTTATAACTCTACGACTTTATGCACTAGTGAAAAGCAATTAAAATTAGTATGAGTTCAACTATTGTAATTAGAAGGAACTGTCACAATTTTGTAACTATACCTTGGGCTGATTTGACGTATCCGTCACTAGTGCGTCTTAAGTCGTAGAACCAAAGATCCATCGGTGAATATTTTTGGTTTCAAAGGTGTCTGTTGAGTGGTACGATGCATTGACGAAATCACTAGCAGGCTGGATCTATGAGGTCTTCTCCAATAGGGAAAATAGATATAAGTGATTATCACTCATCAGCATGAAATAAAATGATTTGCAAAATTAAGCTGCGCTAAAAATCTACGAAACTTAGGGACAATATGTCGGCAGTTTATGTAGATTTCTCCATAATGATTGAGATTACAACAAGATGATAAAAAATATGACATATGGAAAAGGATAAATATCTATGGTGTGCCTGTGACCACAAAAATTTAATTACAATCTTGAGAAGAACTACTTATACTTATTAGTGATCAAGGGGCCCTGTAGTTAATCAAAACATAAATCCTGTTCATACGAATAGAAATTTCAAGGTGGGAAAAAAAAATCGAGTTCCAAAAAGCCTCGTAGCAGTGGAGTGTTAACATTACTAGAAACCATTTTCCCAACGCCTAGAGCGAACGTTAGTTCCATAATACGTCAGACTTCACGACTAAAGAAAACCACGTCTAGGATAAGAAAAAGGAAGGCGCGGCTTGAATGGGCCGCGATCGTAACACAAAGGGCTCGAGCTCCTGTGGGAAAATATTACTTAGCGACAAGGGAGACGAAGGGGTGGGGTGATCACAAAGTAAAGTTGGATTGCGACATTGTTTCACGGTCAATTTTACATAAAAAGAGGGTAAGCGTTTTCGTACTCGGCTTATTATACTTTATGTAGGTACCTTTTTTTTAAGATAATGGAAGGCAAACAAGCAGACGGATTTCCTGATGTTAAGAAATTTACGCCGCTTAGAGAGACCAAAGGTGGTAATGGTGCGTTGCCAACCTGAGGCCGGAATGTTGGGCCTCGAGCAAAAGTAAGCGTACCGGCTACCTTACCCTCCGAACCGGAACACGTCATTACGTTATGGCGACAGGAATAGGTAAGGCGGTAGTTCCAATCGCTGCGAAACTCTACCATCTAGTCAGATGTCACGGTGTTAGTGACGGAAAGCCTATGCTTGCCTTTTACGAGTTGCCTAGCAGGAAGGCAGATGGCCTATTTAAGACAGTATAGCAGTCGCCCCTACATATCATAGTGATGTAAGACACAATCATCTATAAAAACTAACCGTCATATTAATAAAAGTAGACTAAAATATCGCCTCTGTGGTCTAGCGGTCCGACTGTTGGATCTGACTTCATCAGGTCCTGCGATTCTCGGGTCGGGCAACAAAAAGAAAATGTGTTTTATCTAATTTCTAAAAAAAAACAACGTTGCTCGGGGTTATATATTATGTCCGGTTGGCGAAGGTTGCCACTTATTAGTCATAGGCTATGACCTATAGGAATTAGTGTCTTAGCATAGTCGTGACTGCCCTGGCTATACCACTGCCTAGTTCTTCGGGGAGAGGGGGAGAATTTCCAAGGTTCTACCTGGTAATACAGTCTTAATTATTCAGTGATGCAAACTTTAATATCAATTTAACATTATTCTTACTTTCGTCTTTCTTTAGGAATAACACAGCATACGTAATACTGGTGCTTGGCTATCTTACGACCTGTATCTTAAGGCAACGTGTGCAGTCCTACCCGCTTCTCTTTTTTTCAATATAGAATACGATATTAGCGAGCATTGAATGAATAAGTATATCAATCCTACAAATTTGTTTGATAAAAAAAAGTTAAAAAATAGGTTTTATGTTAAGTAAATTTAAGCGATGAAATACTTTGTTAAGCTTTAAAATATTTCAATGTTTTCTAGTAATAAAAATGTAACTCCTGTAATTTATTCGATTTGTCAAACAATATCTAATAACTCCTTATAACCTAACAATCTAGAAATGAAATATTTGAATGTAATTTAAACTTCTATTAATTTTTATTAAATAACATTTACCCAGGAAAGACTCTGAATTATTTAGAAACATTTATTTATAAATTAAATTAAATTTATTTATAAATGTTTCTAAATTACTTCTAAGTTACAACTTCTCTTCATGACCTTAAAATATATAATTTCTTTATGTCTTTCTATACAAAAAAATACATTAAGTAAAGAACAAAAAAAATACAGTTTATAGCAGTAACAATAGTATTGCATTTGTATAGGTACAGAGTATATAAAATAATGTAAAAATATAACAACAAACACACTTTGGAATCTTATAGCCGCCATGTTCTTTTTTCATATTTCACATATCTATATTATGCTTGTGTTGGCAATGGAACCAACTCGGAACGAACGGACTCGGAAGCTCTTTCAAACACAAAAATAATTCAAGAAATCGGTTCAGAAATGACGGAGAAATCGATTAGCATACATAAAAAATATAGAATTCAAACATATGACCTTCCACTTTTTTCGAAGTCGGCTAAAAATAGCACACCTTATACACATACAAAGACACACAAAACATAACTCTCAGTACCGAACTGGGCAAGAACTCTCTAACTTTATTTTATTAGTATAGATAATAAATCAATTAAATATTTAAATGTTTAATTAACGTTATAAAACATACAAATATATTTATAGATGTTTACGGCGTAGATAACTAAAGGCTGATCTGAGTTAATGGGTAATAAATCTAAAGCAGAGAGTGTACCTATCGGCTGAAGCTACTATAAATATATTTGTAAGCATTTGTAATAAAAATACATGCTACATGGTATGGTCATAAATAATAATTTATTGTGGCATTATAGATAGTGACTTGTGGCGCTCTTAAGGGGAGGCCTATGTCCAGCAGTGGATGACCTCCGGCTTGTAATATTAGACAAAGATGCTATGACATAGATATACACATACTCGTATCAAAACCATAATCAATTCAAATAATACCTAGATCCAGAAATACAGACCACACCAATGTTCATCACAATCACCTGTCGCTGTTGGGAATCGAATCTGAGCTCTATAAATGTGTACTTTAACCCCACAACTAGCCATACATTCAGGTGCATGTGACTCTACAAGATAGTTACCTATCACCGTGGTCCATGCTGGGAGTAGGATGTCGTGTTTAATATTCCGGCCATAAGATAACACATCTATGGGCGACGGTTTTTTTATACCATCATGAGATTCGCCTGCCCGATCGCCATTTTAAGACAGAACAAACTATCCATTAGCATTTCCATTAAAGTCCAAACAGCGGGTTTCTAAATAAAGCGCTTTAAAACTGTTACCCCAGTTACATTCGTATTTTACACGGAATTGGGTCACAGCTGAACTGCAGCCAGTGTCCCACTTCTCTGGTGACCTTTCAGCCATATTTGTTCCCTAAGGCTCAACTGCATATTACGCATTGGCGCTACCAAGTTCTATTAAGAAAATTTCAAATCATTTGCTTTTTTATGATATTGGAAGCAAACAAGCAGACGGATATCTCGATGATAAGCAATACACGCCGCCTAGAGACAATAAAAGGTAGTAATGGTGCGTTGCCAACCTGAGGCCGGGATGTTAGACTTCGAGAAAAAGTAAGTTTACCTTACCCTCCGAAGCATTGGACGTTATAGTGGCAGGAATAGGTAAGGCGGTGGTACCAATCCGGGCGAGTCGCTGTGAAACTTTACCACCTAGTAGGATAACATGGTGTAAATGACGTGAAGCCTATGCTCGCATTTTACGAGCTGCCTGGCAGGAAGGCAGATGATCTATTCTGCAAAGGAGCAACATGGGGAAAACGGGCATAGTTGTGGTTGGTAAATAGCTGAAGTTTTGTGCTACTAGTAGATAAGCTTCATAACTTCTTGATAAGAAAGCCGTATCAGTAAAACTGCAAAAAACCGATTGGCGAGTCAAACTTCATTTGGTACCAAGTTCCGAGTTTATAATTCTTTTTTCAAAGTCTCTGAATACTGCCGTTAATCCACTGCTTGGATCTTAATATTTTTTGTGGGACCCCAAATCAGGACTTACCTCCTAAAAATGTTAATTGTAGGGCGAGTAATCGCGTAACAAAAAAAAAGAAACAAACGAATCGATTGGATGATTTTTTTCTGCACTTGTCCCACTATAGTTAAATATGTAAGACTTAATTTTAAGTTCGTTCGCTACACTTTTAATATAGCAAATTAGATCAGTAAAGGTTCAGTAGTATTTTGTGTTCTCCGTAAAAGCTAATCAAACAGAACAAGATAGATAGAATTGGAAAATAAAGCGACTGCTTGATTATTCTCTTTTTCATATTTTTTCATGTTTGTATTAAAAAGCCTGTTAGTTTTTCACCAATCACACAAAATAAGTAACAAAAAGTTATGTTACAGACAAACAAAAAGTTATATTTTTAGAGTTATGTTTGGTAATAATTTTTTAATTAATTTTCGTAATAGTCTATCAAGTACTTGATTTCATTGAAAAATGTTGTCATCGTCACTGTGAATAATATAATTATGTATTAGTCTCCATGATTCACCTATTTTCTCGAAATTAACTATAACTCTAAAGTGATGTCACGAAAAACTAATTATATAGAAGAAGGTCAACGTTTAATTATAATAAAAAAGGGTGCAGTGATAATTAGTAACAGTTTGGTTTATAATTTGGGTTCTAATGTGAAATTGTTTCACGAAACTAACAGATATACAGTCACGATTTATTATCGTCTCTTTGGTCTAACGGTCCAAGTGTTGGACTTGACTTCATGGCGTCCCGGGTTCGAATCCCAGGTCGGGCAATAAAAAGAAAAATAGGTACCTATTTACAATTTTCTAAAAAAAATGTTACTCGGGATTGTATATGTGCCCGGTTGGCGATAGGCTTGCCACCTATCACAATGATGGACTTAGTGTATTCGACTAGTAAAGGGTGCCCAAGTTGTGCCCTGGTTGTGACTTGTGCCTCTGCCTACCTCTTCGGGGATATGGGCGTGAAGATACTACTACTAGTACTACTATATATTATTATGTGTCTCCCACTTGAGTGAAGAACATAATGAAATGAAAATAAAAAAAAAATATTTTATTTAATAAAAATGGTATTACAATTACATTACACACGGGCCCCTGTACTAGGTAAGGATCTATGTAACTGGGTAACCCGCTCATCCTCCAAAATACAATTCCATTCAATATTTAAAATTCTAAAAATACTTACTTGTATTACAAATAATTAAAACTAACAAGGTATAAATAAATAATAATTTATTTATTTCTATCACTTTAAATTCAATTAAAAAAGCATGATCACGCCCATGTCCCCGTAAAAGTTAGCAGAGGTACAACCAAGACACCCACGACTATCCGAAGAAACTAAGTCCTACAATGTGATAGGTGGCAAGCTTATCGCCAACCGGGCACAAATCCAATCCCGGGTAACTTTATCTTTCAATAGAAAATTGAAATATATCCATTTCCCATTTTGTTGCCCGACCCGGGGATCGAACCCAGGACGTCAAGTAGTCAAGTCCGACGCCGGACCGCTAGACCACATGGGCGATTAAATCCAAATTTATTAATTTCAACTTAATAATAGATACAATTTTAAATTAATATTTATTTACTATTAACACTACTTCTAACATATATATTATACGACTTGTTGTTACCCGCGGCTTCGCCCGCGTAGTCTACTAATTTGATATTTAGCTCTCCAACACTGCTCGTTAAAATTTTAAGATAAAATGTAGCCTAGGTATATCGATTATCGCTATCCAAAGTTTCATACATATTTTTTTAATGTTAAAATCAATTTAGCAATTTTGCCGTCAAAACTGAACATACACTTTCTCTTTTCTAATTTCACCTCAGATAAATGGTGGGAATACGTTATTGTCTCCACAGTTTTATCTGCACTTCGGCAAATCCTGTGAAATTAAACTGTATAGCAAGTTATGGAAACCTCTAACAGATTTTTTTTTGGAAATTTTAGAAATATACATATCGCCTCTGAGGTCTAGCCGTGCGTCTTCGGAATGACTTCTTGAGATCTTGGGTTTGATCTCCGGTCCGGGCAACAAAAAACACAAATAGAAATTGTGAAGTTTCAATTTTCTACCTAATAGTAACGTTGCCACTTGCCCGGGATTGGATAAGTGCCCGGTTGGCTACAGGATTGTCATCTACCAAATTGGACTTAATGTCTTAGGGTAGTCGTGAGCGCTCTGGTTGTGCAGTTAGGCAGAACTTCGGGGATATCTTCAGAAACTCACATTTAGAAATCGTAATCTACCAAATTGGATTTAATGTTTTCGGCTAGTAGTGAGCGCTCTGGTTGTACAGTTAGGCCGAACTAACCCTTCGGTGATACCTTCAGAAACTCACATATTTAGAAATTGTAGCAACAAAATTAAACTCTTCAGCTTTTTAATATTAGTATGAACAGATTCTGCGATAAATTTGACCTTGCACAGAAAAATGTCCTAGCATAATGATACCTACTCTAAACGACGTCATTTGAAAACAATTATTGCTTTTGCGCATATTGCTTAAAAATCTTCGAGATTCATCAGAATTGCACATTAAAAGAGACTTTAGCGGCTCAGCTGGTTCACCAAGCAAAGTAATAATACCTTACCATTAGCACAACCCTGCGTTTCATTTTTGAATTTTAAGGGATCACAATGCCAATTAAAATCAAAGGAGTATTTTTTATACTGTAATGTGTGGTCATAATAGAATCC
>NJDD01001928.1:193331-207044 GCA_002245505.1 Calephelis nemesis
ATCACAATGCCAATTAAAATCAAAGGAGTATTTTTATACTGTAATGTGTGATCATAATAGAATCCTGCATTAACAAAAACATTCCTATTAAACCTTCTGAAAATGATTCTACTTTGAGCTTGACGCTGAGCGCTAGCTGATCTTCTCCCTTGCGTCTGTGTAAATATCTCCAAGTCTCTCAAAGATACTTAACGGTCGGACTATTCCGCAAGTCTGTTAAGTCTGAGTATGGAGTGACCATTGTCAAATGCTAGATAGTGATCATAATCCACAAAAACACTATTCTTGCCAACATTTTTTAGAGTTTCCCTCGTTTTTTCCAGGATTTTATTATCAGATCCTGACCTATTGACCATGGGACTACCTCTGAAATACACCCTTTCAAACAAAAAAAAAACGATTTTCCATACGAACATTCATCACCTCTTTTAACCCATTCTCCCTCATTTTTAGTGATAAAAAGTAGCCTATGTTCTTTCGTTCATCATAAAGTGTCTAAATACAAAGTTTCACTGTTACAGCTTTAAAAATGACGAATATACATATGAACAGTCATCCCCTCTTTTTACCCATTCCCCCCATTTTTTGCTATAAAAAGTAGCCCATGTTCTTTCATTTATCATAAAGTGTCTAAATACAAAGTTTCACTGTCACTTACAGCTTTAAAAATGTCGAATTTCCATATGAACATTACATCCATATTACATTAAAGGAGGGGTCCTTTTACCCATTCTCCCCTATTTTTTGCAATAAAAAGTATATATAAGTATGTTGTTCCTTCGGGTCTATTCTATCTCTGTACCAAATTTCATCAAAATCGGTTCACTGGTTTAGGCGTGAAAGCGTAACAGGCGGACAGATAGACAGAGTTACTTTCGCATTTATAATATTAATAGGGATTTTCAACCAATTTTGCTATGATTATGTTATTAATATGTGATATAAATTTTTGCTATTTTAATATGTGTATCACAATTTCTTTGTGTGTTTTGCGTTAATGATAAACTGAAGTACGTGGTTCATTGTTATGGACTTATGGTAAAAGTTACTGTTAAATATTTTTCCTACGCAAATTGCAGAGCATTATTTCAGTGTCACGCAAAATGTTTCAATAGAATTAAATTTTCCAGACAAATTAAGCCACCCCCTTTAACCCCCCATGGGGGTGAATTTCGAAAAACCCTGAAATACGTTTTTCATCATTTGTATTAAAAAGCATTAATTCAAAGTTTCATGCTAAAATATTTTTCTCATACAAACTTTGCCACTTTACCCATTTTAACCCTTTTAGGGGTTGAATTTCCAAAAAATAATATGCCTATGTCCTTCTCATGAATGCAAACTATCTACATACCAAATTTCAGCAAAATCGGTTAGGTGGTTTAGGCGTCAAAAGGTAACAGACAGACAGACAGACAGACGAGTTACTTTCGCATTTATAATATTAGTGTGGATTTGAAGTTGCAAAAGTAAATATCTTAAAGCCCGTATTATCTCTGAAGAAATTGACAGAGGCGACCAATACTGGGCGCAGGTGTTTTAGTAAACACTAAAATCTGAATATGACCAAAATGACTATCCAATTTAACAGAGGCGGTAGATTAAAACTGGCGACCTGCGACATCAAAGGTATGGCTCTTTTACCAATCCATTATGAAGCGAAGTTCATTCATTGATACATTGTAGAAATTCTAAGTTCAAAACTACCTTTCAATCTTGGTGTCACCATAGGTAGCTCCGGTGCTGAAAAATGTCGTGTTCTAGTCTAGTGACCAGGATAATCGGATAACTCATCAAGGAGGCTGAAAATACCAGCGATAGATCAGTAACCTTTATTATTAGTTTGATATGTATTACTAGCGCGAAATCCGTCTGCTTGTTAAAGTTTTTCTGTTTATTATGTTAAAAGTGTACGGTAGATAGGATTAAAATTAATCTACCTTTAAATTTAATTATTATAAATTATGAAACTTACTAAACATGTAAATAAATAAAATGTCTATTAAAAATATGTTAAGTAAGTGCTGCGATTTAAATGTTAAAATGTTCATAAATATGCAACTTCTTTAAATTTAATTAAATAAGTATTTGCACACCACGATGTGGTATAATATGTTGTATTCTTAAATATCTTTGTAACAACTTTTTAACAAACATATTCCGCAAATAAATAATTTTCAATTTTCATTTTCAAAAAGAAGTATCTTTACGCCCATATCCCCAAAGAGGTAGGCAGAGGCACAACCAGGGCACCCACTAAGTCCCACAATGTGATAGGTGGCAAGCCTATCGCCAACCGGGCACATATCCAATCCCGAGCAACATTTTTTTAGAAGATTGGAAAACCCAACTTTTCGTTTTTGTTGCCCGACCCGGAAATCGAACCCTGTGGTCTCACATGCATTTAAGTCCAAAACCTGGACCGCTAGACATCAGGGGCGACTTAACATAGTTTAAGCGATAGCTTTAAAAACAAACAGAATAAAAATAGTTTTATCAAGTTATCGTTTAATTTTCAAAGGTTATAAAATGCAAGACCAACCATTTAAGTAACATAGTTAGAAGGTATAACGATGCATGTTTTTACGCCAAAAAACAGTGAAAAACTACATTTGAATCAATTTAAAACACATTCAATATCCAACTTTAAATTGTGCAGTTACAACGTATGAAAGATATACAGGTGTAGCAGAAAAATGTAGAACGCAATCTCCTGTAAAAGATTGAAACTTGTAGCGGTAATGAGAGGTATGACGTCACTAGTCACATCTTAGATGAGATGGAATTTAAGAGTGGGTATGTTCACTTAGGGTGGTAATACTGCTGTGTACATACTAAAGTTATTTTAGGTGTTTGCTATATTTTTCCTATCAAACAAAAGAGGTGGACAAACGTGTTAATCCTGCTCAAAGAGAATATGAACACTACGTTAGAATCCTGCTGTCCACAAACTAAACTTATTTTGAATGCCTTGCTTTTTAAATGAAACAAAAACAAAAGAGGTGGCCCATTTTAGACATGTCAGTTTAATCCGGACATGCCAACTTGTGACGCTTTTGATGAACGTTTTCCGAAGCCTGTAGAAATGTACATTTGACAGTGATTAAGAATACATTTTGACTGGTAATAAGATGATTTGTCTACGTGAGCGTTTGATTAATCCTGCGGATGAAGGCGCGGCCAGCTTCAAGTGCTGAATACACAAAGTCGTGTCTCCCTGTAACCAAGGACCGTCTAAAGAAATCAGGGCATCAAGAGTGCCCTACATTATGCAGAACTCGGAAGCCCGCTTGGCGCCTACTTCAACCATGGGATCCTTGTCAGTGCAACGGTGTTGCATAATCCCTGTTCACTATTAAAATTTTCTTCAGTTCATGAATCACATAGCGAACCGTTGCGTGGTGTTTGTTTCTGTAATAAGTAAGTATCTTCACGCCCATATCCCCGAAGAGGTAGAGGAACAACCATTGCACCCACGATTAGCCGAAGACACTAAGTCCTACAATGTGATAAGTGGCAAGCCTATCGTCAATTTAGAAAAACCCCAATTTTATTTTTGTTGCCAGACCCAGGATTCGAACCCTGTAACTCATGCAGTCATATCCAACAACTGAACCGTTAGACAGAGGCTACTATTTTTCTTTTCTGTAATAACACAATTATATATTAACCGACTCCAAAAACCGCGGAGGTTATCAATTCGACTGTATGTCTTTTTTTGTACGCGATTACTCGGCTAATAGCCAAACGATTACGATATTTTTGAAGTGAAACTTCTTAAGAATCTCTGTGATTTCAAACCGGATGCAACGGAAAAAACGACAGGTAAGAGACACAAATACAAAAATGTGTAGTATACTAGTATGTATATATTCATCTCATTCTTTTGTCGATTTACGAAAGTTTCACTTCTATCGTGTGTGAATCGCACGCACACCTTTTTTTTGGAAAGATAGGTCATGATACCAAGGTGGTCCCATATTAGTTTCATCATGACCCACCTAGCTGTTTTTGTATAATTATTTAAGTATATTATAATAGCACTTAATATATAACACAAAAATGAATGGCTGAATGTGTTGCTAAGCGCATAACTTTTCAACGTTTAAACCGATTTGGCTGATCCTTTTTCTATTATCTAATTGTGAGGAGAAGGTTATTAGAAAGAGAAAACCAGAGACAATGCAGGGAAAACGAGAAAAACAATGCTTTATTTTTTCTCATACAAACTGAACGGGTGGATCGAAGTTCGCCGGGGCAGCTAGTAGTGCATAAACTTGTCACCTATTTTAATCACCACAATTATGAAGTCGTACACATAAATAAAAAAAATTCATTACGAAGCGTACCTAACTCAAAAACTAGTAGCAGGATATTGATAAAATTTAGCCACATCAAGTAAATCGGGTGTAATGTAGGTACAGAAAAATTAAGTAATTTCCTAAATTTCTTTGGGATTCCATCATCAAACCCCGACTTGGTGGCAATAGGATACTCGCAGAAGTCCGTTCTTTTAAACTTTTTTTAAACTTGTTCAGAAATGACGGAGAAATCGATTACAAGCATAAAACATACAGGACTCGTACGTATAACCTCCTTTTTCAGAAGTCAGTTAAAAATGGAGAATAATAGTTTGTAATAAAATTACCTATAGTAGCAACTAGTAAGTTTGCGTAAGGTTTTTACAAGGAGGCGGACATGCTTGATACGCAAGTAATGGGGTTGGAGTGCCTAGTTAGTTGGGAATCAGGTCGGGAGGCCTCCAGTGCTCCGGCGGTCCACTGCGGCTGGCCGATATTTTAATTACAGCTAACATGTTACGAATCAAAAATATAACATACCTATTAATATTGATGGTTAATACACTACCAGTCTTAATAAATAAAAAGTATCTTCACGCCCATATCCCCGAAGAGGTAGATAAAGGCACAACCCAGGCATCCACGACTAGCCAAAGACAATCAATGTGATATTTTTCCCACAATGTGATTTTTTTATTTATATATATATATATATAGGAAATTGAAAATATACATTTTCTAATTTTTTGTTTCCCGACCCGGTGATCGAATTTGGGACCTCAAGAAGTCAAGTCCGACGCTGGACCGCTAGACCACAGAGGCGATATTTATCAATATTTATTTATTTTAATTATTTTTTTAGATTTATGTCTATATTCTCTATATTGAATTATAGATTGTAATTTAATGAAAATAAATCAATAATTATAACTATCACACGTAATTAGCATGTTTAAACGTTTTGCAAAATTACATAACTAAAATTAAAAGTGAATAATTATGTCCTGTTCATAAAATAAACGTGTAATAAAATAAATAAAAACGAATCCCCAAGATACAGGCCACGCCTTGTGTCGGAATCTCTGGTAAATCAATAGCATAATATGTTTCATTCTAATTTATTTGTAAATATGATGTGACCTATTAAAAATTTTGTATTTTTAGCTAAATATTTAAATTATGAATGCGAATCTAACTTTGTTTATTTCACTTTTACGCGAAAACTGCCTAATTTACTCAATTTACTCGGATATCATCTACAGCTTTATCTATTTCCGCCAAAACAAGTTGTCTAGGAAACGCTTTACTCTCACTATGAAGACGATTTTTTGCTGTCTTATCACACACCCGGGTCGTTAGCAGGTTTTTTCGACAATTTTCAGGCATCACCGATCCCTCGGATAATAGTCGAAAAATCGAAAGATTTGATAATGGAATATGTACATAGTTCTCACCAATGAAGAAATTCGCATGTCTTATAAGAAAACCATACAATATTTTAACCCTTTACTGTCACTCGTCATTTGAGTCTAAGTTATTCAAGTCTGTAAGTCTAGTGTAATAAATTTTTCAACTTTTTTTTATTTAACGTTAAACGAATAATCTTAGACATCACCATAGACGGCACCACTAATTTGTTCATAGTATTATTGTCTTTAGTCGCCATGAGTATAAATAAATCAAATTTATATATCTAGCACGCCTGTATTTATTCTTTATTTAATCCCTAAGCTAAGCCATTTTTTTCATACTTATGGAATATTTTATAGAATTGGATTTATAAATACAATAAAAAAAAGACACGATAGAAGCTAAAGTAATCGCTAGCATTTTAATAGCAGTTAAAGTAAATTAAATTGGTATTTTGAACATTTGTACCTACAACATTAAGCTATCTCACCAGAACGATTTAATTTAATACATGAATATTATATCGAATTTTTATTTTTTTTATTTTTTTAGCACTTGCCCTGTGCGTGGGATAAATTTCTATAAATCTTAAAGAAAGAAAAAATTTCGCCATTAATTAGCCAAATAGAGCATTCGTCGGCTTGAGACGAAAGGTTACAGGTTCAAATCCTGTCTGGGGCGAAATTTTTTCTTTCTTTAAGATTTATATGAATATTATAGTTTAATACAGTTAATTCTAAGTAACTGTACCTAGAGGTAAACAAAACACACGTTCAGGTAGTTGAGTTGGAAAGGTTTTAGAACCATTTTAATAAACAATGACTACCTAAAGCTGTTAAACCACTTCAAGAACATTTAAAATTCTAACTACGTCAAGGCTAGCACACGAGAGAAATCTGGGGCACGCTTAAAGGAGATGCACACGGTCCTTCATATCCCATGCAGCACTGTAAGGGTTAGTGAACTCGATAGCTCGTGTTAATTTATTAGGAAAGAGTCAGTTTTTTTCTGAAAAGTTAGATGAATATGGAAAACAGACGAGGCAAGTGTCATCTGCAAATGTGAAGTGGGATTTCGCTCCTACATAATTTATAAGTTAGAATTTTTAATTTGTAAAAATGTAGTTCGCATTGCTATACTAGCGTCCGGTTTGACACTTTAGAATAGTGATATGAATGTCAATTTATTATGGAAAAAAAATACCAAATCCTCCTCGAATTTTTCAGTTCATATCTAGATACTTTAGGTTTATGTTTAGTTTAATTTTGTTTATTTGTTTTGTTAATTTTTTAATGTTATGTGTTTTAGTTCATTAAATAGTTATATATTTAGTAGTTTATTTATCAATATCAGTACACCAAGTCTGCTTATTTCATTTATTACTTTCCTTTAACGGGTTGGATGGAAGAAATTTCTTTTATTAGAGATATAGTTGGCCTTTTGTACTTTTTTTTCAATTTTAAGTATTTTTTTTGTAATATCAGTTGTGTACAATAAAGAGTTAATAATAATAATAATATATAAATGTTGAGTTTTGGCGCCATCGTGAAAAAAGACAGTCATAGTTTTTTCGTATCTAATTATTGAACTTTGTGTACATTATAAGTACTTTAATATTACTTAATTTTGGTGGCAGTTAGTTTAATTTTGTTCAGTCAAAGTGTACACGTGAAATAGTTATAAAGAAATGAGTGTATCGTGTATTTTCTCGTTGCCGTCAAATCTCACTAAATGAGCTTGAGGAACGAGGCCACCGCTTTACTAAAGACCCTGACATGGCTTTGTATATAGTGACTTAAGAATTTGTTAATACGGAAGACGTGGCAGCATCGCCTAAAGGTCTGAGCTTAGAAAATTGTTTTAATTTTTTTTAGAACTTTCATACACGAATTTAATTTCGTATATAGCTAACTTATTATTAGCTAACTCTTAATCCCAAAAAGGTTTTTTTTATTGATACGTGAAAAATAAACATCGGGATAGGTAAAAGTAGATAAAAAATGTTCATAAAATAAAAACTGATGGGTGTACCTGAATCATTTTTTTATACTTATCACAAATTCGAAACTATTCCGCACCAAACAAAAACAGAATTACTTTAAAACATCGGAGAAATCGGTGTGGGTACATCCCTACATAAAAAAATATACCGGCCGGATTGAGAACCTCCTCCTTTTTTTCGAAGTCGGTTAAAAAGAATCGGAAGTTGCCGTTATCTTTTAAATATTAGGCTACAACGGTGCAAAAGTCAATGAACAGTGCACGAATACAAGTCGATAACAACATTGAATATTAGTTTATGATAATGATGTGATTATCATAAACTAATAGCGTTACCGTCATTCCGAGTAGCATGTGAATCACACAAAACAATCAACGGCACCACCAAATCTGTTACACTGAATCGGTTGACGAATGCAACGGAAATGATCGCCGTTTGGAACCCAACGACGTGCCAACTTCCAGTGGCATCCCTGTGTAGCGCTGCCAGGCGTCCGGATAAGGCCGGACACAGTCAGGCTTTTTTGGTTTTTTTTTAGGCCAAATTAGAGCGTGTCCGGCCTGTCCGGCTTTTTTACATTTCATGAACAACGACGTTATATTTCATTGTTTACCAGAAAGATACGTTTTTGTTTTTTATGTTAAAAAAGTTTTATTTGTGCCTTTCGTTAATATTCAAGAAGAATTTAATATGTTGATTAACGTATATAGAGTTTAATGTTGACTGAATAATAATAAAGTACCTAAGACTGATTTGGCATTCGATTTTATTTTTATTTCACTAGAATTTAACAGGATTTATGATAATAATTAGAAAGCTATTTATTGTTGTACCTTATGATGAGACAAAATCTTCAATAATGAAGGGTGTCCGGCTTTTCTACCCAAATGTCCGTCCAAACTGGCTGGACTGTCCGGCTTTTAGGTTTGGTGACCTGGCGACCCTATCCCTGTGCCAGGGACGTACTCGTATCTATAACATATCCGCAGTACACGCCGCGCTGCATCCTAAGCACCCCATTGTCTATTGTTGTAGCGGTGTCCATAGTATTTTATGGACATACAAACCTTCAAGCTTTCTTATTATACAATAAATACAGATAATCATAACTTGTATTTGTTCAATGTCAAGTCTAAATAGACGGACTTTTAATTTAACTACACGTCATCTACGTTTTTTAAATACTAATATGGGATACTCACGATATTTTTTTATTTTACTTGTCGATTTTTTGTTATAGTTACTTAGATCGCAGTCATAAAGGGACGGAAGTTGAAGTGGGACGGGTTTGAAGACAAGATGAGACAAGAACTTTAAAATTGTATGTAATCCATGGCTTATACACCTTAGTTAACACTCCTATAAGACACTCCTATAACACTCCTATAAGTTACTACTTCAAAACTACCTGTTGTACTACCTGCACACGATCTAGAATATAGCTAAATTGTAGCTACTTCGACATTTTATTCCTTCTATTCTAGTCCGCTTGGATCACTCAATCAATTTCCATACATATTCTGTTGTTGTAGTGCTTACTGTTTCACCATGACGTCGCGTTGTTAAGTTACCCCACCTCATGTCAGTATTTCGTACCAACTACTTTTAAGTTACGAACAAAAATGTAAGGCTTTTTAAAAAAATCATGCCATCGTTACGGGCCGAAACACAAAACCGCATTACGGCGCCGTGCCGCTAGAATCGGCAGTAGCGTCACAACCGATTGTAGCGGCGCGGCACTATTTATATATTTTAAGCAGAGTAATATATTTTAGCAATACAAACAACAAATAAGCAATAAGTTTCTTACCATGGTCCATGGTAGAGACACGTCAATGATGCCGCAACGCAAACCGACAATTTAAGCGGCGCGCGGCGCGGCGCCGTAACGCGCTAATGTGTTTTGCTCCTTAAGCAGATAGCATGATATTATCATCGAAAATGCATCTGATACCGCAGATTTTTAAAAGTATTTAATTAACATATTACACTGAATACATACCTGGTGTTTTCTTCGTTTGTGTCAATCACGGTTGCTCCATTTTTCGAGGGACCTGAAACAAAATTAAAACATATTTAATTGGAATATTTTATAGTGAGTCAAGATATTGTATTAAGTAAGCGAAACATGATGTCTTGTGATTTGATTAAAAAACCAGGACCTCTAGACCACAGCGGGGATTTTTGTTTTTTTAAGCTCAGTTTTACTAAGCTTTAATCATATGTTATATCGTAATTCTTGGTTGCGAAAGATGTGCGGACACAATACAATAATATTTAACGGTTCATTCTAATAACCTGTCTACAGATTTTTTTAACAGTCCGGTTTCCATAAATCACTGTTATTCTTAAAATCAAACAAACAAAAAGTATCATTAACAAAACTCTGGTAATCAACTCTAGCCGTAGATAAGAAAGAAACTGTCCGTTACAAGACAGGTATCAGTGTAACAAACATATTTTACATTCCTTAGACTCTTGCATGCACTAATGCTTACCGAACGATTACTGAGAACGTTGTAAATGATCTCATTTTAAATTTTTATCAAACTACGCCTGAGCAACGATAATCGCATAGTTTAAAGTCAAGGTACGTAGCGTTTAATGTAAGTCCATGTTAATGGACAAGTGTGTGTTTATACATTCTGTAGATTAAGTTTTCTCGATTATAGGGGTACATACTACATACAGTCTCATGTGATACAGTAGTAGTACTATTCAAATTATGCGCTTCGGCTATATTTGTCAAACTTCGGATATTCGAATGTATTTTAAAGATATCTATACATAAATAGAGTAGTTATTACATAATTGATAATTTCGCTTAAATTTAGATCTGGTCAGCCAATTTAAAAATAAACATATAAAGTGTAAAAAGTATAAAGCCGAAGCGCATAATTTAAATAATAGTACCTACCTTATATACCTACATACATAATATATCTCCTAGTCAAGTCCCTCACGGCACAGACAGATAAACATATGGAGCTTATATGAAGTTCAGTCCTTAGATTTTTAACAATTTTATTTTAGAATCCAAAAATAAAAAAAATAACAATCAAAAATGTTAACAAAATTAAACAAAACCTATATACAATGTAGCTAAGAACTATCTCGATCATGTCTACTTTCGAACAAAGAAAACTTTCAAAAGAGGTCCACCGTTTCAAAAGTTATGATGAAACAGACGCACACGCACACGCGCACACACACAAAAAAAAAACCAAACAGACACGTCAAATTTATAACACTACTCTTTTTCCGACGGAGGTTTAAATTTCGATGAAATATTCAACCCTGGAAAAGCACAGGAAATTGTTAATTAATTTCCATTTTTGAATATCCAACCGTCCGTTATAAAACATTCCACTTATAAATATTGAAGTACCCTCAAACTTTCGTAATTTACAAGTACCCACATAATCGGGTAACTAGGCACAGCGCCCGGCTTCACGCACGAGGTAACGGAAATTGCTTGTTGCAGTAGTTTTTAATGACCGTTTCCCTAATGAAAGCTTAATGAGACGGCGCATGCGTTTGGAATGTTTAGTTATGTTGTTAAAGTAAACATTTGTATTATAAATGCGATTTCTAAGTAATCCTTTGATGCGTTTCTTGGATCGCGGCCACGGTAACACAATATCAAGATAAAAGCATCAATGTTCTGAATTTTAATACAAACAGCTAACAAAAGAAACAATACTGATATAATATACAGAACATGTGAAACGAAATAATACATTTTGTTAGGGTTCTATAGCTGAATTGCAAAAAACGGTACTTTTACAGATTCGGCATATCTGTCTGTTTGTCCGTCCGTCCAAATGTCACAGCCACTTTATTTTTCAAAAGTAAAAGATCTATATGGTTGAAACTTGATAAGTAGATGTAAATGTTTACTGTTAACGGCAATAAAATTTTCTAAAAAAATATAGAAAAAAAAACAAATTTTAGCCGAGTTGAACCTCAATTTTATTTTGATCAAGCGAAATGTGGAGGGTCTATGGATAGGTCTTCAAAAACAATTTTGAGGTGTTCAGTTTTTTTCTAAACAGATTTCCAGAGTGGTGAAATGTAAGAACTACAAAATATATGATGTACCTACATGTCAAATTGTAATTCAAATATTTTATTTTTTAACATTAACCTAAAAAAAACTTGTTAAGCGTCTATAACACTAAATCTAGCACCGGATCGAAACGCGGCTTCACACTGAGATCCGGCTACGACCCATGTAAAATTCGTTTTCATTTTCGTAATTAGTTTGAAAGAGATATAGTAAGTAGTTTAGTAGTTAGTCTTAAACCGTAAACAGCATCACTGTACATGAACTACAAGAACTTTTAAATGAACCCTTCATGCTGCTACGGAACCCTTCATGGGCAAGTCCAACTTGCACTTGGTCGCTTTTTTATTTAACGTTCGACATGAAACAAGAAACGGATATGCCATTATTTCACTAATAAAAAAGAACTTGGTTTCCGGCTCCAAGAATTATTTTATTTTGTTTCTGATCAATATTTTTCTTACGGTATTACATGGCAATACAAAATACAAGGAACACCGGTCGATAGCTGTTACTGGCAACTAGTATGCGGATGCATGGGAAATTCGCAGACTGAAACTAGCAGTAGTACCTACTACTCCTAGAGCGGTAGTAGCGGTATTCCACCAGAGAGTGGTATTAAACATGTCGGATACTAACAATTCATCAAGTTTCCCTTCTTATAGTAAAAACACAACGGGTTGCAGCAGTGCCGACAGAAATGAAAACTTGGACATTAATGTTGTGCATTTTTGATATTTTGCAATGGTTAGGGAATAATTTTGCACGAATTGCTTTAATTATCAGTATGAAAGTACTATCATTTATGTGGTAGAATACAATATTCATTTATTGCGCTATCGTACACAAACATACCAACACGAACATTCGCGCAAGCGCCCTACGCCGTCTTACGAATTTTCGATCAGCTCACGTGTCCTGAGGCGAGTTTAGAAGTTTTTACCCATTCCAAAGGTGCGCAACGCCGCTAAAAAAGTTTTCACTTCAAAAAAACAACCAGGTACCGTTAAAGCAGGCTATTTTCCGGTGCGAGCACTCGAAAGGACCCGGCCATAATATTTTCGCTTAATAGCTGTGTAACGAATATTTAATGTTCACACGTCTCGCTTGTTGCGCCTTTCTTTGAAGAATCGTGACGATTTTCATAATTCCCTTTGTCTCTCTCTGTGTGTGCAAAGTACCTATTATGCAAATGTTTCCCATATATAGAGTGCTTTCTACTTTCATATTTAATTTGAAGAAAAAACTTTAACCAGCGTTTGCCATTTTAGCTCCAAAATTAGTTATTTGTCCCATTTTTTTAATAACAATATAACAAATAAGTGGTCGAGTTTCGCAGTGACTCACCCGGATTGGTACCACCGCCTTACCTATTCCTGCCGCCATAACGTCATGACGTGTTCCGGTTTGGAGGGTAAGGTAGCCGGTAAACTTACTTTTGCTTTAGACCTAACAACCCAGCCTCAGGTTGGCAACTCACCATTACCACCTTTGCTGTCTCTAGGCGGTGTGAATTTCTTACCATCAGGAAATCCGTCTGCTTATTTGCCTTCCTATATCATAAAAAAAAACTTTAAATTCAAAACATACGTAAAATTAACAGAGAAATACCCAAAACGAATAACAAACTCATGCTTTCAATTATCGGATTCAACAAATTAAATCCGGAATTTTAAATCGGCATTTGATCGCCGTGTTTGATTTGCGTGACATTTTATTTTTTCGTATTCCTCTAAACAAAGATTTTTTATATTTTGTTGCCCATAATTTCTGAGTTTAGAAACATTTGAGTTTAGAACATCCGCCATATTGTAGCACTGTGTCATCGACACTTGACAATAACAAACTTAAATGTCTGGAAATTTCTGTTTCAAATTCTATCAATATTTTATAATTTATTGGCTACTTTAAATTTTAGATGAACGATTCGCCTC
>NJDD01001928.1:216115-239545 GCA_002245505.1 Calephelis nemesis
TGAATATTTTGCAGACAAACACTTTCTAGCAGTAAAATCCAAGTAAAGTTATGTGGTTATATATAATGTTTTCTTTTTTAATTTGAATTATTGAATTTCATTTAAAACTATCCGAATTGACATGACTATTATTAATTATTATTTTGACATTATGTGCCTAATATTATCTGGGGGCACGGCAGTGCCCCCGCCAAGTCGAGCAAAAAAAAAGCGGCACGGCCGTACCATCCTTTTCTCGAAGCAATTCGGGCCTTTTTCGACCCCCTATAATTCGGTTGTGGATAAAGCAAGAAACCTGAATCTTCAGTAACTAATCCGGCATTGTATAAACACGGAATATTTAAAATTTCAGTCAATTTGAACCAGTAGTTTAAGAATGACAACTTGTTAAAGTTTCTAAATTTTGTCACTCACTGACTCACCGATCATCAAAAGTCCAAGGCACTTCTAGCAGACTTAGAAGCTTCATATTTGGAATACATATAGAGTTTGGTGTCTTAATCATGGGAAAACTTAAATATTTTGTAATTTCGGTCCAGTTTTCCAAATACACCAACTGCATCAATAACTTTGTAATCCCATATAAATATATGGGAGGGATTACAAAGTTATTTATGCAGTTGGTGGTTGGTGGTGGTTATAAATTTAATAGGTATGAGGCAAGCGAGGGGGTATAGGGTGGGTAAGGGTGTGTTTAGCCCATGAAACTGAACTACATTATTACTTGTAAAATGGTCGACGTAATGAAAAACACATGATTGGACATGTCTTGAAGTACGAAAATCTAATAAAACAATATATTATAATTTAAATCTGTTATATATAAATTGTTGGCGCGACTAGCGTCCTTACAGACAGACTGGCCTCTATTTTACTCTATGACTGACAAGCAAAATATACGCCAAAATGACAGAACAATGAAATGTGAATGCCTTCGAGCGAGCGGCAGCCGCACGCATACGTGCGAGCGCCCTCATGCTGTTCGGATGTGCCTCGAAACCTAACCTATAAGTTTGCGATTTTCATTTATAATTTCGATGTAATACCAAGTCGGTTAATCTATTAATCGTTTGAAGTAGATGGTATCAAAAAGAAAGGCTCTACAAAAAGAAGTGAGATCCCATCAAAAACATCCTGTAAAAAACCCAAGTCTCGCAGCTCAGTCTTTCTACCGTCAAAAGTTGTGAGATCCATGTAATACCAAGTCGGTTAATCTATTTAGTGTCTACTTGAAGGACCTTCTGTCTTAAGTTATTACATAAGTTATTATCATGCCAATATTAAAAATATTTAACGTTTTAAACAAATAGATCGACTTGGACATCGTTTGATTTGATTATTAGTATGTAACTCTTATCCATATTAATGTATAAAGTATAATGTATTACTACTTTATCTCCCTTACTAATAAAAACTTACGTGCTCGTTGGTCTGATGTGTAACTTAATTTTTTGTTAGCAAAAGTGAAGTTACACACCAGATCAACAGGCACGTAAGTTTTATTAGTAATAGGGTATTTGTATAGAACAAGGAAAAAATACAAGTATACTGAGTTTCTTTCTGTGTGTGTTGTGTGGTCTGGGTTCCGATCCGACTAAAAATTTCAGTTTTATATACAGCGTCATAACTGTATGATGTACAGTCTATGTGAAATAAACAAATTACTATTTCTAATTGGAGTCTTTTTTGTTGGTGTACTGTACTTAAATTATTTATTTTTATGTAAGATAAAAATAATAAAGAATCTTACTACTATTTCATATTTCTAAGTACATAAACTATTATGTACCTTAATAAAAAAATTCTGCCAAAAAATTTTAACTATGGATTTCAGCAAAGTAACGTTTTCTTCTACAATTTTCTTATGATATAAGTACCTATTACGTTTATTGTTTGTAATAAAGCAAGCTGTGTGTTACTGCAACTTTTGTAATGCCATTTGTGTAAAAATATGTGTGTAAATTGTGAAGCAACGCAATTTTATTCTACAACTGAGTGATAGTAAAATAGGTAGGGTGTTATCTTTTGGGCCCCTACTAGAATTTGTTTGGATATGGGTGAGGTAGTTTTGATTATAGTCATTTTTACATTAGGGTGCGAAGTGTTATTTAGAATGAATGAATGAATACACTTTATTATGCACCAAAATTTACAAACTCTTTTACTTATAATATTTAACTTAGGTGCACAAAGGCGGTCTTATCGCTTCAGAGCGATATCTGCCAGACAACCATAGGTTACTTATTTTCTATTTTTTAATTATTTATAAAGGAGAAAAACAACTGTTTTGAAATAGTCAAACTCTGGATATACTGAACTTGTTTTAATTAAATATTTTTATTGACTTTTCTGCACTACATTTTTTTGTAACAAGCATACAGCTCCACTGATAGCTAAAAACACATAAATTACTATAATCTTCCAAATTACTATAGACTTTAAATTAATAAATCAAAAGTTTACAAATTAATAGGAAATTATAAAGGTTAAATGAAAATCATAACTATTTTACTCTGACGAAGTCGTGGGCAAATACTGACACCGACAAAAATCGAATTTGTATAAATGGAAAACCTATTTTTATGTATGTAATATTAATCCGAATAATCGCATATTGTAACAAATCTAGCATCATTATGTTCTTGTTTGGTGTTGCCGTTGGCTACCTGCGATCTCAGATTCAATTCCAGAGACGGACAACTCAAAATGCGTATTTCCATTTTCTTTAATAACACCGTTGCCTGGGATTGTGATTGATATAAGTGCCCGGTGGCAATAGGTTTGACCTCTATTCCATAGAAGGAATACCTTTGGCTTGGAGACCCTAGTTGTACCTTGGCCTACCTTTTCGGTAATATGGACGTAAGGTTATTTACTTATTCGAAGGTAAGTGATATTTATATATGTTTTATATTTTGAATGATGGTGAATCAGGAAATCCGTCGGCTTGTTTGCTGAAAAAAATATAGGCTGTAACAGGCTTAAACTATAATTTTGATACACTTCGTTACCGAATTTAGTAACATAAGTGACACCTATTTTAATGCGATATTATTCCGAATAATCGCATAATGTGAAACAAATCTATTGGACTACATTTTTAATTTTTTTTTCGATTTCTGGATCGGGTAACATAAAATGTGTTTCCCATTTTATAGTAAAAGTATTGTGACCTGGGATTGTATAAGTGCCTGGTTGGCGATTGATATGATTTTTTGAAGTGAAACTTCTTTATCGGGTTAGAAAAAAATTTGCTGTAACATTTTTTCGTTACGCATCACATTTTCCCGTTACGCGTCATCTTTGTTCTTATTCCTACCACGCGTGATTCGAAGTATACTTTCTCCAGCGGAGTAGGGATTGGCAATAAACTTTATTTAACCAATTTCTGTAAAGTTGCATATAGAGTAAATTATTTTTTGAAAAATAACGTCATAAAGAAGTTTCACTTCTTCACTTCTTACGAGTGTACGCTAGTACACGCACACATTTTTTTTATACAAGAGGAGGCTAACGAGCTAGTGGGTCACCTGATGGAAAGTGATCACCGCCGCCCACGGAGAACAGCAACACCAGGAGTATCACAGATGAGTTGCCGACCTTTAAGGAATGAGTACGCTCTTTTCTTGAAGGTCCCTAAATCATAATTGCTTGGGAATACCGCCCTTGGGAAATGCCCATCACAATGTGGGACTCCTTTTGCAACACGCGAGTTATTGTACCTCTGACTACTTTTCCATAATACGGGCGAAAAGTTACTTATACTAAGAATTAAATAATTTTTGAGTGTACTCGTCGCCGGCACCTTAACACCAAGCAATAGCAGTACCACGACATTATACAACACATTGTGACATTGCCATAGTTGAATCTCGTATGCGTGTGTTATCTGCATCGATTGTACTTGCGACATTTCCCTACATTGTAAACACAGTAACATAATTAAAACTAGACTAATGCCGGCTATAGTGCAGTCGCTTGGCGGCGAACACGCGATGTTACGGCTCATTATTATTATGCGAAAATACTGCGATATTCAGATTACACACGATCAGTATTTCCCTAGATACAAGTTTGTTTTACGAGGTTGGAAGCAAATAGGCAGACGAATTACCTGAAATTCACGCCACCTAGACACCAAAGGTGGTAATGTGGTAGTGGTGTGGTAACCTAAAGGTGGGATTTTAGGCCTCGAGCAAAAGTAAGTTTACCGGCTACCTTATGCTCCGAACCGGAACACGTCAACGGCAAACGCTGACGTTATGGAGTCAGAAATAGTTAAGGTGGTGGTACCAAATTTGAGTTAGATGTCAAGTTGTTAGTGACCGTCACTATGCCTATGCTGGCCTTTTACGAGCTGCCTGGTTGGAAGGCGGATGGTCTAATCTGCAAAGGAGCCTTGACCAACACAGATTATAGTAAAGTTAGAAACATTTCTCTGTTAACTTAGGGTATTTTTAATTATTGCAAGCGGCTGAGCCAATTTTTATTTTATTTCAAGTTGAACCACATTACATAGTTTCAAAATTTAATCAACAGGTGCAGTACCTAGTTTCAGAGTTTGTACAAAACATAAGATATTGATATTGATAATTTATTCCTTTTAATTGTTTATGATATAAAGTTTTAATGTGCTTAACAACAGTGAATACACTGTTGAATTAGGTATCATGTAATAATTGTGTATTGTTTAAGATAAATACATAAATTTTACACCACTGCAGACACTGGTAATACAATTAAAACTGTACTGTAGGTATGTCTGCAGTTGCTACGGCGGTGAGCACGCGATGTTAGGTATATTTAGCGAAAATAGAGCCAAATACTAACTGCATCAAAATATTCTAGGAGCTCAAGTCTGTTAGCTTATTGACAAGATAATTAGTTGGCTTTGTAACGGCTAGGTGGTGGTACCTGCAGCTCGCACCAGTAACATCTATTGTATCTGTAGGTGGCCATACCACTACCACACTATATACCAATAGTAACAGACAACTAAGCCCCTACTTGTTCTTTATTTCTTGGTAACATTCATTATATTATCTTTACAGATATTGTCCACCTGCCATTATTATTAAATACAGATGTTTGATGAAAGTTTTACTAGTTAATTTTAAATTGACTAAATATATCAATGTTTATTTATATATAAACTATGTCCTATGCATCCTCAAAAAAATTGAGAGGTTTTAAATAAGAACATAACAAAGTATATTTTATTCTAGTCAGATTTTCTACTATGTTAGTTTGTAGTGTTGTTAGTGTCTAGTTATGTGTCATTTCCACATCGATATGTTTAACTATGTGTAAACGACAAGAATTTGAAAAAATCTCTATGACCGTTAAAAAACGGAGAGAAAGAACTCTTTTGAGGACACAAGAGATTTTGATTACGTAAAGTATTACTAACGTAAAGTATTTTTTTTCATTTTTAGTTCGATTTTTGTTAGAAATGAGAGTTTATTTACGCGTCGTTCCGATATAAAAAAACGACGCTTTCAAGGGATGCGTTAACAACGATTACAATTTGAGGAAATGTTTATTAAGTGTTAAAGTATCTTCACGCCCATAACCCCGAACAAATAGACAGAGGCACAACCCTTGACTAGCTGAGGATACTAAGTTCCACAAAGTGACAGGTAGCAAGCCAGTCGCCAACCGGGCACATATCTAATCCCGAGCAAAATTATTTTTATAAGAAAATTGAAAAATAAGCATTTCCCAATTTTTTTGCGTAACCCTAATCAAACCCTAGATCTCAAGAAGTCAAATCCGATACTGGGCGGCTAGAACACAGAGGCACAGAACACATCATTATACTTAAAATTATAACAAATTCTGAATCCTACTAATATTATAAATGCGAAAGTTTGTGCGTTTGTTACGCCTTCACGCAAAAGTTGCTGAACCGATTTTCATGAAATTTGGCACACACAGAGAAGGTAACTTAGACATAGGATATTTTTTATCCGAAAAACCATTAACCACGCGGGAAACAGCTAGTACTTTATCTATATATTAACACGTGATGCCAAAACTTTGGACCCCTTTTTACGAAAATTGCGCTGACGCAGGAGCATACAATTTGGCACACTTATAGTTGATGTGTAGGAGAAGTGCAGAGCGCTAATATTTTTCAATAATAATGCTTATAAAGTACATTAAATCAATAATAAAACATTACCCACACTACCATGCATTTGACACACACAAACAAATATACTGATGATAACGATAAAAGATCACAGATGGCGCACCCTACAGTTTGGAAACAAAGTAGTTGGTCTTGACTCTTGAGGAATGAAGATGGCGTTCTTATCAACAAGATATTAAAATTTCTTACGGTCGACCAATGGGCGACCACTAGTTATAATAAATCCTGAATACTTTATAAGTTATTATTATTCAGTTCTTAACAATCGAGTGTGAATATTTTATGAACCATATTATAAGCATGTCATTGTTTTAAGCATATTGTTATCCCATCAAACGTAAACAATGGGGGGAGAGAACAAACGGCGTGTAGCCAAAACCACTCCGAACAAGGAGCATCTATTTTCGACTGGAAAGGGAATGCTTTGTGCCTTCTGTTCGTTCACCCTCTGACCTATTTCATGTTTAAGCTCACCTGTTAATACAGCAGGGTTTAATCTTAGACAAATGATCACCTATCGTGTTATGAATAAACATAGACTAAAGTACTCCAAGGCTTAATGCCCGGTTCGTATATTCAAAAAACGAGTCGTTTTGATTACGGATGGTAGTATTTTGTACGCTTAGTAAGATTACCAACAACGGTTGCTCGTTTCCGACTATTGATTCTAAACATTTTTTGAAAATATTGGTAACGCTCCGTTACTTTTGAACAAACTACGAATGGTTTAGCTGACGGATAACGATTAGTTGATTATAGGAACCGGGCATAAGTCGACATCGTAGTTTTTGTTACTATGATGTCAGTTTAACATTAGAGTATAGTAGTACTATTTAAATAATTATGCGCTTCGGCTATATTCGTCAAGATCCGAAAGTATTTTAAAGATATCTATCTGTATTATAGAGTTGTAATTACATAATTAATCATTCCGCTTAAATTTAGATTAGGTCAGCCAATTTAAAAATAAAAGTATAAAGAGTAAAAAGTGTAAAGCCGAAGCGCATAATTTAAATAGTAGTACTATACCTTAGTTTATGTTTATTAACAAGACAGCAAAGTTTACTTTTTTATTTTTAAGGATCTACGTAATATGGTTAATAACTTTAACAGCGTAATTTAAATTAGAAATACCTAAAAAGTGACGAACAGTAGCCTAGACATCTATATTATACTGCTGAACCAATTTTGGTGAAATGTTGCATAAAAATAGTAAACTCGTTGGCAGGTATTGGCCCGTAGGCAGTGATTTTGTACCGTATGTGGTCAACTCCTACACCAGACCATTAAAAGACCATAGAGGCGATAAGATAGGAGGCGGTATGTATAAGTAAATGTACTTTAAGTAATTTTCGTTACGGTGAGTTTAGCACTTGAGTGATGAATGTTAAACAAATATTGACGGTGGTCGGCCGAACTGTTAACATCACATGACTTTGTTAATTAAACTTAATAGAATGGGAGGGCACCGTAAATAATCCTGGGTTATCGAGTCGCCAGTCGATGTCGGTCGCCATCGGAAGAAATATTCAAAGTAGATAAAAATGGTTGTTGACCTCTACGGCAAACTTGGGTTTGGGAGACTCAAGTTTACATTTCACGATCAAATCACTGCTTTTACACTAGGGTGGTGTCAAGAATCTTCGAAATCAGAGTCTGTTTGAAAAATGTAATGAAAGTGCAGGCAGCCTAGGCAAATCTATTAGGATCGTGACATTTGGGATTCGTCACTTTCTGCCTACTTGTAAGCAACTTGGCGTGAAGGTATGTATGTGCGTGATAAATTTCAATACATGAAACTAGAAGTCGGCGATATTGAAAAAAATGCATGTAAAATGTATGCAAATAACGCAGTACTGCAGCTTAAACTAATTTATTATCAAATTTTGGTCTAGGTTGCAAAGTTTTCATGGCTAAGCATCAAACTTTTTTTAAATGACTACGCAAGACCTGAAACCTCTCTTGCCAACCTTTTTCAACATGAATGGGGTTTAAAACATGGTACTTGATAAGGTAGGTTTAATGACAGTGACCTCCCAGTTTACTACCTTTTGAGGCTCAAGTAGTACACGATTTTCTATTTTTAGCATTAATAAATTTTATGTCAATGGTTTAAATTTAGAAATTTACCATTTATTATTTTATAGAAATTTACAATTTATTAGTTACCAAATAATGATTTTTAAATATTTTAGCATATATTTCAACGCTGTTGCAGTCTTATGTAAAACTTAATTAACTAATAAATAATATGTTGCAGAGTTCGTCATAACTAATTGAATGTAATAAACCCATGAAACTTTGTAAGTACTGTTAAAAACTATAATTACAGGCAAATATGCAAAGAAGCGAGCTGGCACTCGACCGAGTTTACGCAGGATGCGCTCATCGTGTTAACGAACTCACTGCTTTTTTGTTTATGGATGAACTGACTCATAGACATTAAAATTTATATATAAAATGCAATCATAGTATAAATGTTATCTAATATACCTATGTAAAATTGTATTATTGATTAACCAACCAACGTTTTTATGTATGGAAATCGTCATTTGTGAACCAGTATTAAAAAGTTTTTTTTTTTTATTTATAAGAGTTCACTTCGGTAGCCCCATTAACAAAAAGTCGGGATCTGATGATGGAATGTTATAGACATCGAAGAATTTTCTCAATTTTTAGTTAGGCAGATGAAATAATATTGAAATCGAAGTCAATTTTTGCACTGTTAATGTTTTTTAATTATTTTGATTATCTCGTTTGCTTCTTTAAGAATTGAGAAAACTGTTTAGGATGTCGAAATAAACAATATCCCTTTCATTAAACCGAATTTAAGTTAATTACATAAGTACATGTATTAAGACGTCAACATGAAAGCGAGATACTTGATCGCGTTTATGCAGGATGCACTCATCGTGTTAACGTACTAATTGCTTTACTGTTTATAGATGAACTGTTTTATAAAAATATTGACATTCGTGATGTCATATATTTATATTAGATGGCAAACAAGCAGACGGATTTCATGATGGTAAGAAATTTACGCCTACTAGAGACACCAAAGGTGGTAATGGTGCGTTACCAGCCTCAGGCCGGTATATTCGCTTACGAGCAAAAGTAAGTTTCTAAGTAACCGCGTAAGGTTTCCGGGAACCGGGTAACCGGGTAAACTTACTTTTGCCGGAACTTTAAACGAACCGGAACAAGTCATAGGCAAGTGATGACGTTATGGCGATTTGCTGCGACTCTATACTCGCGTGTTCTTATTTTACTTTTAAAAAACTCGTAACAAACATAATTTTATTAAATGCTAACTGTTATTATGTCTTTAACTATATCTACGAGTATATCAAATTTCATAAAAATCGGTACCTGTGAAAGCGTAACAGACAGACAGTCAGACTTCTCATTTATATTATTACGGACGCAGTGATTAAATGATGAATGAATAAACGATCGTTTATTTTGACCTCACACAAGATATGAACCCGAGCCCTACGTCTCTTGCTGACGAAGCTCTTCCATTTGAGCTGCTGAAGATTGAAATCATGTGATGAAATGTATTATTATTATTATTATCTTATCAATTACTTCGCAATGACGGAAACAGATATAAAATTAAAATATATTTTTTACACAAACACAAATTTGTGAACCAGTAAGTGTTATATCAAGTTATAAAGTATAACCTAGTTTCGCACTATCACAATCAAGTGTAGGGCCCCACCATCTGTTTGAGAGGGTCGTCTGTAGATAAACAGATGGACACGTGCTGGAAGCTGGCGCCGGTTCAACAACCCCATCTCGGTTTATTTTTAAATGGCTACGACAGGATCACATCCTAATTACTATCGGGTCAATGCGCCTCGTTGGAAATTTCGCAACTAGAGTAGGTATGTCACACCTAATCAATTTGTAGGCGTATGTAGATTTGGACCACACAATATCGGTATATGTATTTGTATTAGAAACTAGCTGTCCCGGCGGACTTTGTTCCACCCGATCAGCTTGTACGCGGAAAAATAAAGTATTGTTTTTCCCATTTTCCCTGCAATTTTCCCGGTTTTTCTCTACATAAGAACCTTCTTCTGACAATAACTAACACAACAAAAGAAGAATAAGCCAAATTGTTTCAGTCGTTCGGAAGTTATGCGCTTACCACCACATTTAGCAATTCATTTTTATATTATAGATTATTTACCCGCGATTTTGTTGGCGTAGAATAGTTACTTCGAACAGCAGCTTTGGTTAACTTTAATGTGCTCTACATATAATCTTTCATAAACATTACAGTCGTTTTGGGGTGGGTTTTAAAAGAAAAGGCACCCTTTATCTGAACTCAGGTCTTTCACTACATACAATATATAAAATCTCATTAAAAGTGTTATGCTGTGAAAGCGTGAAAGAAAGAACAAACAAACTTTCACATTCTTAATAGTAGCAGGTATGGATTGATTAGTAGATGTCCCCAGTTACATTTGGGTTTATGTTATATTTTTAGCTCTTCGAGAACACGTTGAGCGTCCAGGATAAAAAGCCTAAATTAAATCCAAATATTTTTAGCAGTAATGAAGAAACATGAAAATGACATATCGGACCCCGGGTTCAACTATATGTCAAGTTTTATTAAATATATTTAGCGGATCAACTGTACGGATTAGACAGTTAGACATTATTTTTTATAATTTAAGTATGAATTTGAATAACAAATAGCTTTAGTCGTGTTTGCAGTAAAACATAGGCATTCTGTGATCACATCTTAGACTACACCAATCGATTCCCAGGCAATTCCTCAAAATATTACTAGTTCGATAAAAAACGTTACGCATTTCCACTTCTCCCATAAACTGTGATTGCACAGTGCCCAGATTAGCGGAAATACATGTAACCATCCTGTGTAATCAGTGTTGCCAACTGATATCATACCGGATGGAGTTACTCGAATGTTATCGTGTATGTTTTGGCAATATTCATTGTTTTTTCAAAGCTTCCAAAAGCAAACAAGTAAATTAATGTCTTGGGTAAAAAATACACATTTTACATACCGAAGATGTTAATGACAATTGATAAGTAACTCACTTGGAGTTAGAATTTTATGAAAATTGCTTGCACGGAGGAGTATGAAATAAGGTACACTTATAAGTAATGTGTAGAAGTGCAGACCGCGAATATTATTTAATAAGAATGCTTATAAAGTGCATTAAATCAAAAAATAAAACATTAAACATACTACTATGCATTTGAGACACACAAATAAATATGTACATTCTTGATGATAATGTTAAAATCACAGATGGCGCACAAACTATATTCATAAAGTTTGGAAACAAAACAGTTAATCTTGATAAATGCGTTCTTATCGAAAATATATAAACATTGGTTATGGTCGAATTTCGACCAATGGGCGACTACTAGTAATAATAAATGTACCTGGACAAAACATACAACTTGATCTAACTCCAATGAAAGCAAATTATATAGTTATGGTATGGATGTTAGTCAACGACACTAATAAGTATTGTACACTAATAAGACACTAATAAGTACGCAGAAATACATAAATAGATACCGGAATAAATGTAATAAACATCCAAACTCGGAAATATAGACATCGATGTTCATTATACAAATGCCCCATCGGGAATCGAACTCGAGCCTCACGGTTGGTGGAGTTAGGCATGTACGCTAACCCCTCGACCAACAAGGCGAGTGTGATAAGCACCCGTGTGCTAGCACCGTGCCAACTATTACATTATAAGATTAGCCCCGGTGTCCGAAACGCCAATCCAATTGTAATATATGATTAATCTCTTCATAACAGTTGTTTAATGAAGAGATAACTGTAGATTTAAATTAACTGACCATTCGGAAACTGGGGGTAAGAAGCACCTTCGGCTAATCCTGGATGCCCGGTTGTACCTCAGTCCAATCTTTTCGGAGATACGGGATTGAAGATGAGATGCTTACTTTTATAAACATTGTCATTACTCTTTAAAATTTTCATTTTGAAAGTCTTTTAGAATGAATAAGAAAAGTTATTATGAGCATAGTACCTAGTTCTTTTTGTACATCTTCTTTGGACTGTACAAATTCCTTCCTGACAACCTCTTCAGAATATGGACCTGAATACACTTTTTTTTTATGATGATGGAAGACGAACAAGCAAACGGATTTCCTGATGGTAATAAATTTCACGCTGCCTAGAGATACCGAAGGTGGTAACGGCGCTTTGCCTACCTGAGACCGGGATACTCAAACAAATGCAAATGTACTTACTGCCTTATCCTCTTATCGATATTATTTTATAAAAAAAAGTAGCTTCATGCCCATATCCCCTAAGAGGTAGGCAGAGGCAAAACCAGAGCAGACGCAACTAGCTTAAGACACTAATGCCCGATTTCACCAAGAGCCCCTATATTTAGGGGACCTTTTAACGTGTTTTAGGGGACTGTTTTATATGGAAACAGTCCCATAAGTAACGTTAAAAGGTCCCCTAAAGTATAGGGGCTCTTGGTGAAATCGGGCATTAGTCTCACAATGTGATAGGTGACAAGCCTATCGCCAATCAACGTTTTTTTATTAGAAAAACCCAATTTCCATTTTGTTGCCCGACCCGGCATTCGAACCCGGGACCTCAGGCAGTCAAGTCCAACAACTGAACCCTTAGACCACAGAGGTGACAATTATTTTACTTTTACTTAAAATAATGTTTCAACAACAAATATTTTTCGATACATTATCTGTGCTCCACAGCTGACCAAGAACATTGTAAGGAGAGCAGGTAGTCGATTATTAAAGAGTTTCTTTTGCAGCAAATTGCCAACCGATGTCTGCGTATCCGTGCAAAAAATACAAATCCGCTGCAGCTGCCGATTTTAATGGTGCGTGACTTGCGATCGATAAATATCTGTTGTAAAGGGGAATAAGATATTGCCGTGAAGTACACTTTATATAGATTTAACTAAATACATTACATTAAGCATCGCCTCTGTGGTCTAGCGGTCCAGGTGTTGGACTTGACTGCATGAGGTCTTGGGATCGAATCCCGGGTCGGCTAATAAATAGAAAATTGGATTTTTCCAATTTTCTAATTACAATATATTGGTGGGGATTGGAAATGTGCCCGGTTGGCGATAGGCTTGACACCAATCACATTGTGGGACTTAGTGTCTTCGGCTAGTCGTGGGTGCCTTGGTTGTACCTCTGCCTACCTCTTCGGGGATATGGGCGTGAAGATACTTTAATATAATAAAAGTATTGGATAGGTATCTATTGTAAGAGATAGTGTTATTATAGCTTTGTGACCACAATTATTTGAACATAACGGAAAAAAAGGTGAGTTACTGATTGGTTTATCTTTTAACTGACATCTGAAAACACTTAACAGATTTTGTTGAAATTTAAGATCATTATAATGACATCTGCTAAAAAGGTTTGCTTTTAGAAATAGCGTATCTCTCTTAAGTATTTTGACAATAAGGAATTCATATCCATATTTGCAGGAATTATCGTTCGGTACCATTTTGAAAAAGCAAAACAAAATGGCGGCGGTCGACTAAGCCACAAAGTTTCAAACACCTTTGCAAAAAAAAATTAAATTTTGATGATCACCAGCGAGTCAGTGACGAAAATTTTCAGACATTAGTAACATCATCAGCAGAGAATAGTTATTATTTATTGTGACACCGAACTATATATAAGCAGACTATAGGTATAGTAATGAAAGGATAAATATTGACTTCACGCACAAGCTGCAAGCGGAACCTTGTATTTAAAATAAGTACATTTTAATTTTATTTGAAGGACTTCACTCATTATGTATTCATGTGCATTGCGTCTCTCTCCTCGTTGTGGTTAGAAAGAGAAAAAAAGGTGCATTAGTTTAATAAAAAGAAGGCGCGTGCACACCTGTTTGGAGATCGAAACATCTGTCCTTTTTTGCTGGTCTGTTCCGTGTGGTTAATTTTTTTATATTCAAACCAAATCACCGTCTGAATTAACTATATTTTTAAATGCGATGAAAACTATTTTAATATCCGAGATTTTTAAAAAAAATGATTTAAGTGATATTAAATGAACAAAAATGTTGATGGCTTAATTTGGGTATAAACGTTTATAATTTAGGTATTTTCACGCCCATATCCCCAAAGGTGTTGACAGAGGCACAACTACGATACGATGTCGACTAGCCGAAGACACTAATGTCCGATTTCGCCAAGAACCCCTAACCCCTATATTTTAGGGAACCTTTTAACACACTTACTGGGTACTACTTACTTACTCACTTATGGGACTGTTTCAATATAAACCAGTCCCCTAAAATATATTAAAGGTTTCCTAAAGTGTAGGGGCTCTTGGTGAAATCGGGCACAAGTCCCACAATGTGATAGGAGGCAAGCCTATCGCCAACCGGGCACATATCCAATCCCAAGCAAAATTTTTCCTTAGAAAATTGGAAATACCACATTTTCTTTTTGTTGCCTATCCCGGATTCGAACCCAGGACCTCATAAAGTGAGGTCCAACACTTGAACCGCTAGACCACAGAGACGAATCAATATCATTTTAATATAAACAGTTACATAACAGTTGTTATGACATGGGATCATGCCTATTAATGCATACCTAACCTAGCCTCCTTTCATTGAATTTAGTGGCTGTGACATTTGCGCGGACAGACGGACGGACATGTAGTATCTATGAGGGTTCCGTTTCCATTCGACTACGGATCGCTAAAAATATTATTCCTCATACAGAATCCTTATTACCTGTTCATGTCGATTCAATTGCATTAAAAAGACAAGTATAAGTGTAAGCATATAAGAACAAGAGATCTCCATTAATTGTACCCTTAAGGAGTCAAGTGCGTCATTTGGAAAATGTTCTTCAGTAAAACAGGTACGCTAGCATTTTGCTATTAACTTGATCCCTATTATGACTAAATGGCGAATGAATTTTATCGATATTAGTCGAGCAAAAATTCTTCAGCGTTATTACATTATGGCAATTTGTTCAAATTTATTTTACAGTAGACGTTGCCTGTGATTAATCTGGATAAACAATCTCTCCAACCATATAATTATCTCTTTCTTTCTCTCTTTGTATACACATTATCATATGGATAAATAAACTCTCCAGCCATATAATTATCTCTTTCTCTCTCTCTTTGTAAACACAAAAACTATGCATTAAAAACGCTACTTACGCCATGAAAGAACGATATAAACAAGCTAACAAACACTCTTCTGAATTGGTAACGTTTTAAATCAAAATTTAAAATATTCATTTACGTTTTTTCTTTACGCTTATAATTGACTTAATTGAATTTAATATTCATTAAATTACTATTATGATACCTAATCTTTGAATTGAATTAATTTGCAGAATAAGTGATAAATATGTTGTTTAAACTTTAAAGATATTTCGGTCACTTTATTCAAGTCATTATTTCAATGAAATTCAATATTTTCTGGAATTACATAAAATCATTCAAACAATGAAATTACCACAATATGATATTACAGTATTGTATGGACCCCATTTTCTATTCTGGCATATATATCTTTATTATCTTAACGTCATACATAAAGAGTGCCACAGTAGATGCTTAGGAAGTGGCGTGGTGGCCAAACACAGTGGGGCTATTTTGAGAATCCGAAATTCAGCCTCCTGCCTAGGAGGCTGGATTTCGTGGAGGTTTTCGAGAAGGAAAAACAGTATTTTGTCATTTTTTGTTGTTATGTGCCCGCTACAATTTCTAATAAATTATGTTCCTTCATCATCATCATCATCATCAGCCGGACGACGTCCACTACTGGACATAGGCCTCCCCCAAAGAGCGCACCAAGTCATTCACCATCCGCTTGTATCCAGCGACTCCCCGCTACTTTGACCAGGTCATCAGTTAGGTCATGTTATTTTTTTGTTCCTTATTACACAGATATTTAACTATGTTTAGGATCAGGATGCTCTCAATAATAAAACTGAACGTATCTTACTAACATGTCCTGGAAAACAACAGCACATGTGACTAGCGTCAAAGCCACAGAGCTATGAAGTTCAACAGATTTAATATGGCGTCGTGGAATCTCCTCGCAACGATGATCATTGCGAACAGCTAGTATAGACGCAAATTTTAAAAGATCTCCGCTGCAGACCAGGATATTCAAATTGACCAATTTTTGAGTTGCCCGGGATCGGATATGTGCTCGGTTGGCGATGGGCTTGCCACCTATCACATTATGGGACATAGTTAGTGTCTTCGGCTAGTCGTGGTTGCCCTGGTTGTGCCTCTGCCTTTAGGGATATGGGCGTGATGATACTTCACTTTCCTTTTTTCATAAAATTAAGAGTTACGAAAAGTACAGTAAAATAAACAATGACGTGTTAAAGGAAATTCAATGACTGATCTGAAAATCATTTTTTTATTTCTTAAATTATGTAATCTTTTTACATATATAAAAATCTCATGTCACAATGTTAGTTACTGTACTCCTCCGAAACGGCTTTACCGATTTTCACCAAATTTTATATGCATATTTAGTAGGTCTGAGAATCCGCTATTATCTACTTTTCCTACCCCTTAGTGATAAGGGTGACTCACCCCATTTTTTTTAATAAAATCACAAAAAGAAAAATTAAAACAGCAAAACAACGTCTGCCGAGTTTCGGGTCAGCTATGTTTAAAAAAAAATCGTAAATGGTAGACGTAAAGCGTATTGCCAACAGCTCTGGCATATCCTAGTCTTAAACATGCAATACTGCTACTAAGTATTCTGTTCACCAACAAAATTAGCTGCCTCACGCTTAGCCATTTTGGAAAAAAAGAAGAAAGCACAGATGCACAATGATATGGACAAAGCTGCGAACACGTGCATACGAATTAAAGTTGATCATGTCAATGTTCATTACCACCTGCCTTGTAAAACTCGTAAACTGACCGGAGGTCCTCGGGTGACATTTAAAGGTTTACCACGTACCCGCGCAACTGAGTGTTTCATAACCTCATTAGCCGGGTGGTCACCACACAAATAACGACGAAACTCAGGTTCTATTATCGACAGAAGTACATATTTTGACGTGACAACGTCTTATAATTTGATGGAGCCGGCTGCACGCACCAAAAAAAAATTACTTATGCGGCGTTACCTCGCTCTGAGGCGTGCCATTTAAGGCTTGAAGTGCAAGCGAGAGCGCGGAACGAGCGATAAAGAGAAACAATCGGCCTCCGTTCTTATGACTTTGTCACGTTCAACTGTCGTCGGCAAACCGACTTTTCAGACCGCTTTTTTTTATTGTGTGAGGTCAACGATCAAGCACACGGCCTATGACTGGGATGTTAGTCCTATTGTATCAACCTAACTTCCGAGCCGGAAGATGACACTAAGACGTCATTATGATGGCGGGAATAGGTAGGGTAGGTAGGGCGTATTAGTAAAGTGAAGACACGTCCATATCCCCGAAGCGGTAGGCTGAGGCATAACTAGGGCACCCACGACTAGCCGAAGACACTAAATCCCTCAGTGGGATAGGTGGCAAATCTATCGCCAAACCGGGCACACGTCCAAAACGAGCAACATCATTTTTAATAGAAAATTGGAAAAACCATACTTCCTACCATTAGTGAAAATATATATATATATATATGATATTATATTAGTGAAAATATACATAATATGTGATGATAGTAAAATAATGGCAACTCTGTAGCCCAAACTCTTAAATCCACCAAAGTTTAATATGCAATTGACAGGGAAATGGGTGTGGCCAACATAATAAACTGGATCGACTGTAAGCTTATTTTATAAGCTGACGCTAGGGATTGCAATCCGGTATCATTTTTAATCCGGCCGGATTTCACCGGATTGACGCTAATCCGACCGGATCCGGACGAATCCGGCCGGATTTTTAAGTTACTTGGGGCCTAGTATTTAGTAATTTTTAGTTCTGATAATAATAGATATAAAGAAAAATAAAACACGTATTTATGGAAAATTAAATCACTTTTCATTATGTTTTTTGTTTTTAATTGTAATTTTGGTACTATTTGTACTGGTGTATTTGTATTTGTAAATGAAATTATGAAAATATTCTAACTAAAAACATAACTTATTACACTATTAAACTCTTATTAATAATCAACACAGACTAAAGTTAATAAAACTGACTTTTCTGCAATGCCAAATGCAAGTGAATATTATTTCTGTGCCCGAAAAATCGATCTAAGAAAACATATAGGTGGACTAACTTCGGAGTAAAATTAACTTGATATTATAGTCTGTATCACATTGTAATAGAGACTTTAACACCAGGTTGAACCTTGGCGTTCTTTACTCCGTGTTTATTAATGAGACAGATCGTGTTAATTGTACTGTCTCCTAATCTATTTTTTATGGCACTACAAATATAACCTGCAGCAGAAAAGGCCCTTTCTGCCTCAACACTGGTTGGCCTAATCGCCATTAAGTAAGTGTAGATTAGTGATAAGTGTTTTCCTTTTACTCCTTCTACTTCATACGCAGTCATTTCGTTAATTTTTCCCCCTATACTTTTTTTTGCAGGATTTATATTTATATATATATCGAATTTTTTAGCGTATCCGTAACCGGATCCGGCCCCGACTCACCGGATCTGGTAGGTCCTTAAACACACCGGATCCGCCGGATTATCGGATCCGCCGGACCGGATTGCAATCCCTAGCTGACGCTTAGTCCTAGCTGCAGAGATGTTAGAAAGTCCAGACATTTTTCGTTCCAACCTAGGATCCGAATCCTGGACGCGATAAATAATGTTACTACATAAAGAACTTGCTGTTCTTCGCAGTGTAGTTAAACAGTCGGTTATTTTTCAAGAAATATAGTACATATTAATATATGAGTCATATAAAAGCAAAGGCAGCAACATCCAGTTGCAACCTATACTAGATGTTGCTGCCTTTGCTTTTACTCATACATTAATACTAACATATAATATTAACATGTACAATATTTCTTGAGAAGTAACCAAATATTTAAAATATTTCTTGAAAAACTCATTTTGCATCCGGGTTTTCATTAGTATATACGACCAAATTCAAAAAGAGTTTTTCAAATCTGTAGGGTTATTCTTGAATCTCGATATCGTGCGAATTGGAAATTGAAATCGTTTATGTCATTTTAGGTACTTTGGAACACAGAAATGGCGAATTATTAACGTGCGTTTACAAATAAATTCAACGAATCCGATGAAATTATTTGTTGCTTACTATTAACTAAATGTTAATAGTTCGGCAGTATTGTGTTCAAGAGTACCTAAAATGACAAACTTGATTCCAATTTCCAATATTGCATGAATCGAGCTTCAAGAGTAACCCTACTGATTAGTATTTCACTAACACATTTGAAATTTCTTTGTATTAAGCGCCTACTGGAAACAAATAAACGATCTTCTGGTGTGGTCCCAACTTTCTAGAAATTACCAATGACCCTAAAATATACATTAACCTTAAAACGTGATTTAAGATAGTTTTAAAATAAATCCGTTTTGGTCTGGTCACGTTTCTAGATCGTGTATCGTGCACGAATCTCTCAGTTTATTGTTATAATGGGAATACTATGGTTAAATAACTTTAACTGGCTTGCAGAAGAGACCATCTGCGTTCCTACCAGACAGCTCGTAAAAGGCGAGCATAGGCTTACCGTCACTAATACCGTTACGTTTTTTTTTGTTAAATTGTTCTGAAAACAGATACTGCTCTGACATAGTCTATAATATTCACAAACTACTTTTACATGACCAGCTGCTTATTATAAAAGTAAATTGTGATTAAGGCCAGAGTTTTGTTATTAATTAGGTAATAGTTAGTCATTGGGGACGGATCTCCGACTTGACTCACGGTCGTTCCACATCCATTGACCTTTACCGAAAAGACCCGGAGACAAGTCGCAACACGAAACAAGCAATGTATTAAAACAACAAACCCAAATCTAGTGTGACGTCTTAACCTAACCGCCGAATTTGTTTAGGCAACTGAAAGTTATGACGACATTAGAATAAGTCACATGTAGGTACTATTAGTCAAAGTTCTTACATGCAGGTTTTTATATTAAAGTCAAATGCCTGTATGGTATATTGCTTCGGTTCTTGACTATGCGAAGACTCGGCTTCGACTCCCGGGTCATTAACTGCCAATTTTAATTACCTATCTAAGATAAGATGCAGGACTATCATAGACCTGTTACCATGCAAACACTACTATTTATCAATAAAATATAATATATAGCAATAAAGCTCTAGCAGGTCTGTATCTATCTATCCTAATATAACATATAAATCTCGTGACACAATGTTTGTCCTCAATGGACTCCTAAACCACTTAACTGATCATTTTTTTTTTATGTTATTGGAAGGCAAACAAGCAGACGGATTTCCTGATGGTAAGAAATTCACGCCGCCTAGAGACACCAAAGTTGGTAATGGTGCGTTGCCAACCTCGGCTACCTTACCCTCCGAACCGGAACACGTCGTGACGATATAGCGGCAGGAATAGGTAAGGCGGTGGTACCAATCCGGGTGAGTCGCTGCAAACTCTACCACCTAGCATCATAATAAAATTCGCACACCATGTGCAGTTCGATCCAACTTGAGAGATAGGATAGCTTATATCTCAATGTATGGTAAAAAAATTAACATCCGAGCGAAGCCGGAACGGGCAGCTAGTTCATTTTAACTTATTAAGAAAATAAAAGAAAAGAAGTAAGAGATCTAACTACAATATAATATCAGCTATTATGCATATCGAAGAGATCCTCAGTGTATCTAAACACGCCGTTTTAAATGCAATTATAATAATGACAGTTTACTCTCTCTTTGCCATAACACTTAGAAAAATACTAAAGCTTTAAATTACCAGCAAATATGGTGGTCTTTATTATAAAATACTTGTTTTGGATTGAAAAACCTTAGTACGCGGCAAAAGCGGGTAACATTTAAAAATAGAACTTGAAAAATCGTGTCGCATTCCTAAGATTTTTGACAGCGTCATATTTTATTTGCACAAAAATATATAAAAACTGGCCAAGTGCGTTTCGGACTCGCGCACGAAGGGTTCCTTACTATTATCAATAATAAATAGTAAATCACGTGTGTTGTATGGCAGCCCCCTTAAATATTTACTTTATTAGTATTTAATTATTTTTTTCGTAAGGTATATAAACGTAAATATTCTGAGAAAATTTAAAGCGTTTGGCTGTTACCTTTTTTTAATATTGAGCAACAACTAAGGTTATCGTATGGGGACCCCACTTAATGTTTTATTTTTTGAGTATTTGTTGTTATAGAGGCAACGAAAATAATTATATAATATATATAAATCATTATATAAATAAATTTGCGAAAATTTCAGCTTTTTAGCTATCACGGTTTATGAGATACAGCTTGGAGACAGACAGACAGCGCGAGCGGAGGCTTATAAATAGGGTCAGTTTTTACCCTTTGGTACGGAACCCTAAAAACTATAATCTACATTATCTGTCGTGTGAAACAAACCATAATGTATAATCTGTATCGTGAGATAAGAGAGGGATTCCTCACAGGTCGAATGTCAATGTCGTGACTCATTACGGTGAAATGACGTTACAACCTTGCATCTTGGTCCGCTCCGAGTCGGACTCATGCGCAGCTCACACTTTTTAGTTCAATGACAAGAAATTTTCTAAGAACTATTCTTACGAGACATACAGTAGTACGGTAGTATGCGCTTCGGCTATATATGTCAAGCTTCGGAAATCCGAATCTATTTTAAAGATATGTATATAGAGTAGTTATTACACAAAATCAATAATTTCGCTAAAATTTAGATTAGGTCAACCAATTTAAAAACAAAACTGTAATGTGTAAAAATAGTGAAAAGTGTAAAGCCGAAGCGCGTAATTTAAATAGTAGTACTTTTCCAAACTTTTGTTTTGTAATCACGATAAATACAACTCTAGAACGAATAAATAATACATAAAATAATTGTGTGTGTACTTATGTACATGCGTTAGAAGTTATACTTCTTCGGCGTAATAAGATAAAAATCTTTTTAAAATTTTTATTTTACATTTGTACTAACCATAGAAATGACACTAACCATAGAAATAAAGAAATATTGTGAATACAGTTGTCAGTTCTCACGCAAACATACATAGATGTCCTTACTTTTACTTTGTTGGTACCTTTTTTTTAAAAACTAAAAATGTTATCTATAGCTGCTAACTTCATTATATCGGTTTTTCGTGACGGTGTGCGCGCGCATCGTAAAAATTTACCCTCATCATTTTTCCTAACGCCAAGAGAAGTATAACTTCAATAAATATCCCGGGACAAATTACACAAATTAAATCTAACCTCAAAGTAAGCAAAATATAATAAAAAAAACAAAAAATAATTATTCACGTACCTCTATCTATACAAAGATTCTTGTGTCGCTTCTATAAATATATGCTTGTGTTATGGGTTTTTGTCAACGATTCTTATACATAGAAATACTGAAATAGTTACGAGAGCAAATTTAAAAAAAACACCCAGACCCGGGAACGCAGACATCTAAATGTTCATCACACGAATGCCTGAACCCGTCGGGAATCGAGCCCGAGCCTCGCGGTTGGTCAGTGTAGTTGTCAGGTAAGTGTACGCTACCCACTCGACTAACGAGGTTTGTGTAATGATGGTGTAATAGATCCTCATGACGCGGAGACCACAAATTTAAAACTTTTGATTTCGATGATGGAAAATGAGACATTTTAAGACTCGAATGTCGATCTACGTATAGCTCGTAGCAATGGTCACCATGCGTACATAAAAAATAATAACCTGTACGTAAATGGAAAAGTAACTCAGACTCACCGTGTTACCAAAATGCCGTCACCATCACATTCAACTCGGCAAGAATCATCTCCATCATGCAGCTACGATAATGTTAACGAGCTATCACTAATTAACACTCAGATCACAAAAAAACAAATAAGCCATTCAAATAGTAATTTTCGTGCCTAAAGATAATGAATTAAATATCCTATTCCAAAATATGCAAAGTTTATTTAATAAACTAGACGCACTGGCTGTTTTTCTGGAAGATATGCCTACTTATCATGCACTTTGTATATCAGAAACTTGGTTATCTGCGGAGAAGTTACAATTAGTTAAAATACGTGGTTATAATGTTGCGTCATCGTTCTGTCGACTAAACTACAACGGCGGAGGCGTGTGCATATTACTGCGAGATGATTTGGAATACAAGGAAAGAAAAGATATCATGGATCT
>NJDD01001928.1:240671-261248 GCA_002245505.1 Calephelis nemesis
TCTAAACGATTATTTAGAAGATCAATTTCCATAATATGGAATCTGAAATGGATCGATCCGCTCCTATGTTGCCATACCCTAGACCGGGTCCATATGTTCGCCACTATCGACTTTAAATTGTAACACCTGTATTAATGACATATGATGCAATAAAGAATAAAGAAAGAATGTTACTGCATATATTTTTGTATGTTTTTTTACGAAATTACAAGGTCATTTACAAACAGATTTTAAGGGTTTTCTTTGGGAAGGTCATCATCATGCCCCGAAGTGGTCCGATACCACTATCCAACTATTCAAAAATGTGGTAGATGGTAGAGTTTCGCAGCGACTCGTCCGGATTGATACCACCGCCTTACCTAATCCTGCCGTCATAGCGTCAGTGCTTGCCGGTGACGTGTTCCGTTCCGTTCCGTTCGGAGGATAAGGTAGCCAGTAAACTTAGTTTTGCTCGAGGCCTAACATCCTGGCGCACCATTACCACCTTTGATAACTCTAGGTGTGAATTTCTTACCATCAGGAAATCCGTATGCTTCCAATATCATGAAAAAGTGTACTTTTTTAAAGCGCGTAAAGGACGCGATGCCAGAGAAATCTTAGTGGAGGATGGAGAAAACTATGTTTCTCAGTACTTAAGCTAAAAATTTTATAATTGCGACAACTGGATGAGCCAAATTCTGGGAGAGGAGTTCGAGGATCTATGCGATCACCATTTCATTAAACGAAGTTATAGGGATTCTTTTTTATGTTCCTGTCGCAGATAACGGCATCTCCATTGTAACTTATAAAGATAATAGCAACATAACAATTTAGTTTTATTGGTACATACCTATAAACCTGTAACAATAAAACTTGTTTGGAACTTTTGTGCCTTGTGATAGTAAACAACAGATTATTGTATTAAAACCGGTTCAGTCGTTGAAATTGAGTTAAAAAAGCTATTCAAGAACGTATAAAGGCGGGCACATGTGATACAAAGTTTGGCAAGCGTGGGTGATACCGCGGTAAGCACTTAGTGTTATTTAATTCAGATGCAGTTAAACTTCATAAACTGGTTTCTTTCTTTGGTTTTTTTTTTGGGTCACCTAAGTAAGTGATCACTGTCGCCCATGGACACCAGGAGTATCTCAGATGCGTTGCCAACCTCCAAGGAACGAGTACGGAATTGCGTTTTGCTATTTTTGTATTTTTTGATGATATTGGAAGGTAAACAAGCAGATGGGTTTCCTGATGGAAAAAAATTACGCCGCCGAGAGACACTAAAGGTGGTAATGGTGCGTTACCAACCTGAGGCCGGGATGTTAGTTTATAAAAGTAAATTTACCGGCTACGTTACCATCCGAACCGGAACACTTCAACAACAAGAACTGACGTTATGGCGGCAGGAATAGGTAAGGCGGTGGTACCATTTCGGGCGACTCGCTGCTATATTCTACCACCGTAGGATGTCACAGTGTTAGTGACGATAAGGCTATGCTCGCCTTTTACGCCGCCTAGCAGAAAGGCAGATGGTCCATTCTCCAAAGGAGCCCGGACCAACACGGGGCACGTTATATGACAGACAACAAGCAGGTCTCTTGTAAGAGAGAACCGTCATCTACTGGCCCGATAGATGTCACTAGTGCGTCGCTATTTTATGGCCTTGATTTCAAAACGCGTGTGCAATTCTTTCATTTACTCACCTTCACAGAATACAATAATGGCGATTACTGAAACTGGAATAGGTATGGTGGTGGTACCAATATGGGTGGATTGTTGCACAGGCCTCTACCACTTATGATATTGCGGTCCGGCGTCGGACTTCACTTCTTGAGGTCTCGGGTTCGATCCCCGGGTCATGCAACAAAAAATTAGAAAATGTATATATATGTAATTAGAAAATGTATATCAATTTTCTAATAAAAAATAAAGTTGCCCGGGATTGGATACGTGCCCGGTTCGCGATAGGCTTGCCACCTATCACATTGTGGGACGTAGTGTTCAGCTAGTCGTGGGTGTCTTGATTGTGCTTCTGCCTAGCAATTCGGAGATACAGGCGTCAATATAGCTATTTTTTAAATAAAAAAAAAATTAGAAATTAGACAAATTTACCTAACCAAAGCTAGCAAGTTATATGCTTGTCATGGGTGTGAGTAACGATATTAATGCAAAGAAATATTTAAATTTATACTGGAATGAATTTAATAAACAAACAGACCCGAACAGACATTTCAATACATCAAGGTATTTTTATTTTTCCGAGTACCTATAGAACTGTGTATCTATAGAAAATAACTACCCGCGAGAACAGGTAAGAAAGGAAGTTAAAAAAATCGCCACGGGACTTGAATCCTCGGTAGCTCAAATGGTTAGAGCATTTGTCGGCTTGAAACGAAAGGCTTTTTAAAATTTATAGAAATATTTGTTTATTGTTAGTTCCTTTCAAAAGAGTCAAATCATTTTTAAATCTAATTTGCAAAGGTAGGTACAAAAGCAAACGAAATAAAATTTATAATTTACACTATTTCGCGTAAAGATGGGCATCCATCACAATAAAGAACATTGACTCAAGTATTCCAAGGTCATTAGTTACTATTTAGCCTTTATTACACTGTTATACAGACTATAATGTCAGCTTAAGTCTTAAAGTACTTAAGACATGATTATTATGATAAATGGTAGCCTTGGTTTGCTGACAATGCTTTACCACTCTGTTAAAAAAAGAAATGACAGTAACGGGACGAAATGAATCTATTCATGGCAAGATTAAGCTTTCAGTTCCTGCTGGCTGGGATTATAAGTTATAGACGTAGACAGGAAAACACATTTCAATTTAAAAGTTGAATCACAAATAGGTGACACGCACTTAAAAAACGATACAACACACACACACACACACAGACACAATAATCTATATTAATGAGTCAAGAGGTTTAGATTTAATTGCATAAAAAAAGCATCTTCACGCCCATATCCCCGAAGAGGTAGGCAGAGGCAGAGGTAGACCCGGGTGTCGAACCCGGGACTTCATGCAGTCAAGTCCAACACCTGCACCGCTACACTACAGAGGCGATCCAAAAAAAAAAGATACATTGAAAATACCTTTAGAATATCGTATGGGCTTTGAATCAACTTTCGGTCGGTCGTATATCGTATCTGCGCCGTTTTTCGTCTTCAAAGTGAAATATATTGGAAAAAGCTTAATTAAAGCTTGATTAAAGCTTTTCTCTATAAGCACTGGCTGTATTTTTCAATGTTATGTCACTGAAAAAGAAGGGATGCCCATTGTATTTTTTTATTTTACGTTGAAAAAGAAAGCACAGTACAAAAGGCGAGCTGAATTCTACAATTCTGAAACAAAGTCTGAAACAAAGTCTGAAAAGACAATCATATCTTACAGATAACCATATCTCACAGATAACGTAAGAGAAAAATACGAGTAATAAGAAATAAGCAGATCTCTAATAAAAAAAAGGAAACCGGTAGGCTGGGGTCTGTCCATCCTAGTCCGTTGTTGGGCAGCAATGTAACTGAATTTACAGAATTAACTGAAAACTTGGAAAACTTAAGGTATACAGTACTAATTAATTAAGCAAATTAACAGGGAAAATAGGGATGTAACAGAACGTTTTGACTTTATCGGAGTTGAAGCCAGTTTTCTAGTCGCGATCTTAGTTAGTTGGATTATGATTAATGGTCTGTTTTAGAGACTAGCTACGCCATGCTATAAACGAGATGATAATTTGGAGTCCCTAAAAATGTATGAGACGGGCTATAAAGAATTTTCCCGTGCGTGTTTCTATAAATAAATTATCCTCCAACTCAACGTATAAAAAAAGACTATTATAAGCTACTAGATGTTGCCCGCGGCGATTCGCGCGTGGTCCCACAGGAACGTCGTTTCGGGATAAAAACTATCCTATGTGTTAATCCAAGTTACCCTCTATGTGTGTACCAAATTTCATGAAAATCAGTTCAGCAGTTTTACGTGAAGGAGTCACAAACAAACAAACTTTCGTATTTATAATATTAATAGGATGAATATAATTTTGAATAACCTTCACATATCTTAATTGATATTAATATATAAGCTAATACATATTATTATTTATTACATGATAATTTATGCAATAGAAAAAAAAATTAACAATATTTATGGCAAAACGAAGTACCTATAACAGGTCGATAGACAAACACGCAATATTGTCTATTACACAATTACCTATTACCAGCTGTCCTTCGTAAGATAAGCAGGTGTCTAGCTAGCAATAACATTGTTCTAGACTAGATATTGCCCGCGACTTCTTGCACAAGTAGAGGTGACTTTTCGTTATAGTAATGGTAACGAAATATTTTCCCGTTAAAAAAATATCTTAAATATTGAGACCCGGACTATAAGCTACTACCTACTAGGTACACAACATTGGGTTATGGGTACGTTTGGTAGTTTTTTCTTGAAAAGTGAATACCTAGATAAGCAGACATTTTTTTAAAAGCCTTCGTTTTTGAATCTCTATTCAATACGTAGCAATATTTTTTTTAAATTTCATGTAGGTACATATGCATATATACAAGGTAGGTATGACTCATCCATGGTCCATATTAACATTATACTACCTAACAGATACGAAATATTTTGGTGTGCTTGCTCCATTGACTTATGGAGCAATCAATTTTTGGTGTCAACAGTCTGACTGTATTGTAATTATTGTTGCATCATATTAGGTATATCGTTATTTACCTAGGTACCCAATACCCATGTTATTTGAAAAAGTAGACACAATTTCTGATAGTAAGAAATACATCAATCAATAGGCATTAGTTATAATATGTTGTACCTCGAAGTTAAGGTAGGTATTTTATATGTTAACGCCTTTTGCGTAAATTTACCGGCCACTCTACCGATCGGAACACGACAATAGCGAGCAATGGGAGCAATCTTTGGTAAGGTTGTACCTACACATTGTAGTCTGAGGGAGTCGCAATACTACCACCTAAAAGTTCACGAAGTTTGTGAAAATAACACCTATGATCGCCTATTAAAAGCTGGTTGCCAAAACTCTTCTACGTAGGTAGCACTAGGTAAATATCATCACTAATAAGACCACTGGTGGCAGAGTGCTGTGTAGCAATTTTGCCCGGGTAGGGATCCACCGCCTTACGAATTTCTGCCGCTATGTCATATTTTGATAGACTTGCGCAATAGGCCTAAAATCCCGGCCACAAGACAGCGATGCACCTGTAACAGAGCTGTTGTCTATAGGCCAAGGTTATCTTTTTAGTCTTGCCATCAGGAGAGCCGCGTACTTGTTCGCTTACCTCTCACATAAAAAAAACCCACGAGGATGTCGACGATTAAAGATTGCATTTCATACCTTGATGTAAGGAAGCAACGAGGTTTTTGACTCAAGTAGAAATTATCGCGATTGTAATTAATTTTAAGTAACTCGGGCCCAGACCAACAGTAATTTTTTACTGGTCTGAGCACGGCGCATTCTAGATTAAATGAACGCGTACAAAGCCGCGGCGATATCGTAGGTAGGTACTTAATATGATCCTATAATGAATTTGACTGGCATTAGTCATATTATTATCAGTTCAGCATTCAGCAAAAAGTACATCACTATCTAGCACAGCTGAGCAAAATATAATATTATCGTCTATTGAATCTAGCCTTTACGATAATCCCGTGAAGTTGTCATGGCAATCCCGGGATCGGCAATGTCCTTGACTAGCTTTTAGCTGTGTTAGGCAACGAATAGAGTTGGGTGGACAAATATTAGGAGTTACCTACTTGTTTTTATTTAAATTTAAACTATCATTCCAATAAGGTACTCACTGATAGCGACTGCGTTTGGTTTCCAATTCTAAAGTAGGGGTAGGGGGTTAGAGCTAATTGATATTACAGATAGAACAATTACTGATCTGTGGCATACTTTTTACCATTAATTACAAAAATAAGTAGCTGTCTCGGTAAATACAACAACATACTACCTACGAGTACATATTCAACTATATTATAGTTAACGAAACACCTTCGTGCCTACTTTTTTAAAATTCTTGTATCTTACAATACTAAGTTTTTTAATGACCTTTTTATGGAATAAGGGCGTGAAGCTCCTTCAAAATCTTAAAAATACTCTTCCGATAGTTAATCTATAGGTATACAATCATTGTTGACAAAAAACATCGCGCATGAACGAAACATATGTAGATTATTTAGTAATTATTTTGTCATTAATTTAGAAGTCACACGCGTTAGCATGCAATCCCCAAAATATGGCTTCACAGTTTACAGTAATAAAGTAACCTTGCATGCGCCCAAAGTCGGTTCAACCCTCGCAATAAAATATTTTCGCTAGCCCCAAGCTCGCTCTTCGTCAGGGCGGATGGAATTGCATTTAGGGATATCACTACGATTATAAAGTTTATTAAAACAGAAAAACACAAGAATATATTTGTAGAGAATGCCTACCTTTTCTGGGGAATTAAACAGTTCAATTAAATATTTTTCCCCAAATAGTTTATTGATCACACATGTACACAAAAACAAAACTACTTCGCTTTTTAAAATTCCACAAAAACATACGTAAATCTAAAAATTGATTTCATTCAATAATCACTTAGTTTTTATTCACAAAATTACAAATAACACACAGTTCAATTTATATTTTGTTGTTAACAACAAGCGACGCACCCCACCTCATGCAATTTCATCAAAAGACTGAATGAAAATCGAATTCGAATGACGAATCTCGAGATTGGTGAACGATTCGTGTGCGGTGTTGCCATGGTGTGTTGCACGTACATGTCTCACTTTTCACAAGTAGTTTTTATAACAGCAATAATTATGTGGTGACAGATATAATGAAATGAGTATATTTTAAAACGACAGTTTTTTCCGTTCATGTTTTGATATTTATATTAATTATAAAGAATATAATATTTATATCTCAAAACACAATATGTTAAATTATAATTATCTTAATGTGAATTTATCATAAAAATGTTTTTATTTTTACCATATTTGTTACAAAAAAAAGATCGCTCTTGTGTTTAAAAAATGCAAGTGTGTGTTGTCCCAAGATTTTTGTACCTATTTGATAAAAAAAAAGTTTGTTCTGTGAGCACTTGCACCTAGCTTCAAGTTTGTTCTATTTCACTTATTTGTCTATACTCAATTAGAACATCAAATCTGACAACGTCTACGTTACTGTCAGTTTGAAGTTTCCAGTTGTCACTTGTTATGACATGAATTGAAATTTTAATTCTATTTTTCTCATTCTTTTTCAAGTAAAATATGGAGGAGGATCGCCTTTTTGATGAGAGAGTCTCAATTCGAGAATCTGCGCGACCATTAAAAAAATATGGAAGTACGTGCAATCACATGAAAAGGAACGAAGAATACATCAAGCATACAATGGTTAAAGGAGATACATTGCAAGGAATAGCTCTAAAATATGGTGTAACTGTAAGTGTATCATAATAATTATGTTTATAATGAGTTTGTCTCGTGATTTCCTAATAAGTGAACGTGTTTGTTATTATAGATGGAGAAAATAAGACGGGCAAATAGATTATTTGCATCGGATAGTTTGTTTCTAAGAGAATATTTATTAATTCCCGTCACAAAGGATTCACCTTTCTACGAGAACGGAGAAAGGGTAACAACCATAGCTCCGCCTAATCACCGTGCTTCAATAGCTGGTATGCCTACTAGAGACTTCTCCCCCGGCAGTCCTGATGAAAAAGAAACATTTGACAATTTTCTGAACAGACTAGACTCTTCAATTGCAAGCATTAAAAAACATGTAGAGAAAAGCAAAGAAAATAGCGAGTGAGTACATCTTTTTGTTTTTTCTTTAATATTACCATAATGATTTACTCGTTTATAATAAATAATGATAATTATTATCTCACAATGACATTGTTGGGAACTTAACATTAATTACATTTCTGTTGAATGATCTACATTATAATATTTACTTTGTAAAGAGTGAGTTTGACAATCGTACAGTAAATATCATATCACAATGGCTTATATAAATATTCCATTATATTGAGCAAGTTGTAATAGATAATATTGAAGGTAATGAACTTTTATCTCAGTAGTAACAATTTAGATGAAATAGTGCAACAGAGATGCCCATCGTATATTAATACCTAGTAATATATACAAATATATTCAGGTCCATATTTAACCTAAATACCAATCCCTGGGCACTGAAAAATACCACTCATTACTGATAGTAAAAATATAATTTTAAAAGGAAATTTATTAATAATATTTTTACATCTATTTTGAAACAAGTGAATTAATAGCAGCCTATAGTCACCTTAGATGATATAGGTATGTCACTGTCCAGTGGTCGGGTATTATGACTATTGTACAAGTCTACTGGCTACCATACCCGTCAAACCAGAACATTACACTTTTGTTATGGTAACATGAAAAGGTTACTTGGGCAAGTTGCACAGCACTCTACCAGTGGTGAATGTTTTTGACCATGACATTTGAAACAAATATCCTGATTTTGATTTTGAAGACTTTTTGAATTTAACTAAAACCTTTTAGAACCTTACAGAATAATTTAAACCACACTTCAATTACTTAAGATGTTAAACAGTTATAACAGTTTCCTATAACCTAGCAGTGGTATGATCAGATGAAAATCTGATTTTATTATAAACTAGCTGTTCCTGCGAACTTCGTTCCGCCCGTTCAGTTTGTATTGAAAAAATTAAAATGTTGTTTTTCCCAGTTTCCTCTCGATTGAACAGGATAAAAAGTATCCTATGTCCTTCTCCCAGTTCTAAGCTACCTCCCCACCAGTTTTCAACTAAATCCGTTCAGCAGTTCTTGAGTTATAAGTGGTGTAACTAACATCACTTTCTTTTGTATATATATAGATAATCAGATTTTCATCTGATATTATTATTAAACTAAATCTGAACATGCATTATTTTGTTAAAACAATGAATGCTAACAGGGTACAGAACCAACAATGAGGATTATTACAATTTTTGTCAGTTTGTCTGTTTACATTTTACAAAAAAACTACTGAACAGATTTTACCAAGTTTTGTGTAGTAGTCAAGGCTTGGAACCGGTACTAAAATACCAGTATTTAGCGGTTTTTTCCATGTCGATACTTGGATACCGGTTCCAAAGAGAGTACAGTCTTAAATGTTTGGATTTAACCTTAACCCTGATTATTAGGCTCAGTGTACACTAGACAGTAGTCAATAAAGTTCAGGACACACCAATGGTCTTTCATTGGGAGTGTTCACATCATGGGCATGGGAGTGGTCAAGGTCAACCAAACGATTTTAGCATAGTTGAAATCTAGATCAAACACAGTTCAACCAAGTCAAACTACATATCATTGCTAAACAGGTAACATGTCAATCCAAAAATTTAAGATTGACTGAAAAACATAATCAACTTTTATCCAAAGTCGGTTACAAATGTTGATACACAATATAAAATAGATAAAAACGAATATTGGCAACGTCGCACTTGTACTTCACGGGTGCCTTAATTAGATATCGGTTTGTATTAATACCGGTATTCGCTAGGTACAGATATTCACTAGAACAGTACCAGTATTCCTCCGATACCGGTATCGCACCACGGTCAAATATACCGGTACTCAAAAATACCGTTATTTCAAGCCCTGGTAGTAGTTGCTTATAGGCCGGGTTAACATTTAAGGTACCATTTACTCAGGCAAATCTTTTGTTCCTATAATAATTAATCAGCACCATATATTTATATAAAGCACCAAGTGAATTGTGCAGTTCCTAGAGACTGTCCGCCTTGCGGAACTTATGTAAGCTTATTTAATAAGAGGTGTGATCACAATAGATTTATCCAGGTCACAGTGATCTTCAGGGTTATCTGACCCGAACTATTTAACATTCATAATATTATTATCACTAATCAGGAAAATTCACTTTACAGCAACACCTAGTAAATAGCATACAATTGTTTCTAACTTTTGAAGATTTAAAATTTTCTTAATGGAAAATTGAGAGTGATTAATTTAAATTATTTTTAATTATGCATTTATTGCTGAAACTTTTCGCATTTCCTTTTATGTGAATGATTTTTAATTTAATCCTTATTATGAAAAAATACATTTTATTCCATATTACACTTGAAGATTTTTTGTTTCACCTTCTAAATATTAAATTTGGTAAACCAAATTTTGTGCCTCCAAAAAATCTACTTCCTGGGCTGATTTTATTTCTGTGCTGAATATATTAGTAACAGTTATTTACAATAACATTAGGTAACTGTATTTCTAATGTTCCCATTTTGTTAATGTGTTACCTGCAATGTGTGTGTGCCCAGGGCACATAATATTTTAGTAAGTTTCATTACAGCCAATAGCTAGGATCTATTTACAATTAGAGATAGGCCTACAAGAGTTTTGTTGCTAAGATATTTTCGTTATTTATTTAAAATAACAGTGGTTACCTAGGTAATTGGTCTTTAGAAGCCCTTACCAACTGTTGCCCGCATTGTTGCCCACGTAATTAAGTGTCTCACAGGAACATGTTTTCGGGATAAAAACTATATAATGTCACCCAATATGTCTGCGCCAAATTTCATGAAAATCGGTTTAGCAGTTTTTGCATGAAGCAATAAGAATCAAACATACAAACTTCATTTTACCCACCGGGTATATTTTACCAAACGGGATAAAAAGTATCCTATGTTCTTCTCCTGGTTCTAAGGTACCTCCCTAATCATTTTGCAACCAAATTAGTTTATCTGATCTTGAGTTACAAAAATTTCACTAACTTAACTTCCATTTATATGTATACATTACAGTTATATTTCCTTTATTATATAACTAGTAGTTATGTTTTATAAATTAACAATAAAAGTTGACCTGTGCTTCTTCTTGATGATATAGCGATATAAAGAGTAAACTTAAAATTAATATTAAAATTGTTTCATCAGCTTGATTTTAAATTGATTCAAACAAATTGTGGGAATCAGAATCAGAATAATCTTTATTCACATGAACCATACAAGTGGTATTTGTGCGCGGCGACATTTTTTAAACTACCACCGAATCGGAAAAATAGTATGAACATTTCTTAATGGTAAACACATATTGTAGTATGTATCTCATAATATAAAATATCTTGTAAATGGCAAATTAAAATTCAGATTGCTTTTTTATATAACTAATGCAAAAAATATTTAAATTATTTAAATATACTTTATTTCTAATTAGTAGATAAAAAAAATATATAAAATAATTTTAAGTAGTATTACCTATTCTTATAACTATACTTTAAATATTTTTTTATTGCACTGAATTTAATAGTTATTGTTCAAGTACTCTTTTAAACACTAATACAAACAGTACCCTGCAATGCTGTTCCTTTAAAATAGACTTAAAAGTTATTAGTAATTTAACTTATAAATTTTGGATTAAATTACAAAAAATGTTATGAAGAATGAACATACATTGATTGACATGTATACTGACTCTATTAGCTACAAACTCAAAGTCTAGTGAAGTTTAAATTAAAATAAGACATTAAAAAAGCCAAAAGCCTAGCTTTGCCCCAGTCAAAATTAAAATAGGCGTTTTTTGATTATTTATAAAACTAAAACATTATTGTTACTTCAATAATTTTATTTATATAAACGTTTTCAAGCGGTTCAATTGTTGGACTTGACTGCATGAGGTCCCGGGTTCGAATCCCGGGTTGGGCAACAAAAAGATTTTGTTGCTTCCAATTTTCTAATAAAAAAATCTTGCTCAGGATTGGAAATGTGCCCTATTGGCGATAGGCTTGCCATCTATCACATTGTGGGAGTTAGTGTTTTCTGCTAGTCGTGGGGGCCCTAGTTGTGCCTCTGCCTACCTCTTCGGGGATATGGGCGTGAAGATACTTTAAATATTTTTATGAAATAATAATTTCTTATTATTTGGGTTAAACTGAAGTCGCAGGTTAGAGCTAGTGAAATATAATACAAACTTAATGTATCTTTGATTCTACATTTTCCACAACTTTTTTAACTGCCTGTTGGAGTTTTAAGTAAACAGTACTGATAAATTCCTGATAAGTTTGTTTACGTTGTGCCTGATAAGAACTCTAAGTTGAGTGTTATTAATATTTTGTTAAAGTAGTTTCAGTATTAGGTATGATGTAACATATAGTACTACCATTTAAATTATGGGTTTGGGCTTTACACTTACTTTTATTTTTAAATTGGCTGACCTAATCTAAATTTAAGCGAAATGATTAATTATGTAATAACAACTCTATATATATAGAGTATAGATATCTCCGAAGCTTGACGAATATAGCCAAAGCGCACAATTTAAATAGTACTACTATTTAATACATCATACATTTATTTCACCTAAATCTTGTTGTAAGTTCCGTTTTTTCTAATTACATTCGGGTGAATAAAAAATAGAAAAGTCGAAAATTTCAAAATGTTAGCATTTACTAAATGTATGTGAAAGTATATATTGGTACCTACTTAGAATATAAAAAAAAATGTGTATAGCGGGACAGATTTGGACCAGACTTTCACTTCCAAATAGCAGTTGTGTGTGTATAATAGTTGATGTAGGGGTAGCAACCAACTAACAATATTGTTTGTTGTAAAGAAATGGCTACAGCCAGTGGCAAGATGATATTTAAAAATAACTTGGCGGTATTCATATTATTACTTTTTTCTGCCTCGTTGGTCGAGTGGCTAGCGTATACGCGTAACTACATCGACTTACAGCGAGGCTCGAGTTCGATTCCCGACGGGGGCAACATTTGTGTGATGAACATTTAGATGTCTGCATTTCCGGGTCTGGATGTTTATTAAATTGATTCTGGTATCTATTTAAGTATTTCTGTGTATTATAATCGTTGAGTTACACCCATAACACAATTCAATTTGTGTGAGTTGTCCAGGGATATTTATTATTATTTATTCATTATTATTTTCAAGTTCATTGTAAATGAAGTTATTCTACACATTTTTATTTGTGTTACAAGAATATATTTATTGTACTTAATCCGGTGACACATTGTATAGATCTATAAATTACCACCGCATCGTAATTTGTGGCCAAACTGAGAAAATCTGGCGAAAGAAACTCAGTGTCCTTGAATGAATGAATGAATGATTTTTTTATTCAAATTAAGTATACATTATATACATTTTTTGTCTTTATTATTTTTCATGCCTATCCCCGCATATCCCCGAAGAGGCTGGCAGAGCCACAACTAGGGCACCCACGACTAGCCGATAGGATAATGTGATAGGTGACAAGCCTTTCGCCAACCGTACACATGTGCAAACCCCGGCAACGTTATTTTCTTCAATTAGAGAATTGAAAAAATAAATTTTCTAATTTTTTTTGTTGCCCGACTCAGGGATCGAATTCGGGACCTGGAAGTCAAGGCTGACGCCGGACCACTAGACCACATAGGCGATCAATATACATATATCACAATCTAAGATTATATATCACTCGCAACCTGGCCTGACTTTGCCTGGGGGACAGCATGCTATACATGTATGTTAGGGATGATTAGTAATAACAAACTTAAAAGTTTTGCTATTGTAAAGAAAACTAAAAACCTTTGAATGAGAGAAAAAATCAGCCTCCCTGCTACATTCCCGCATCTTGCGTTCTCCCCTAGTCAATCATTATAATTTTGCTGGTAATTTCAATTTTATAAATTTGAAATCGTTTAGTGTAAAGAGCTTAAAATTGTAAATAATGTATTTTATTTGGTGAAGGTTTGTAAACACATTGTATGTATTATATGTATATTTTTTTCAAAACTTCAATTCGGTTTAGTAGGTTATCTTTAATTTCATTTGCGGACTTTTTTGTTAAGCTAAAAGAAGGAACAATCTCCCCATACGATATATTGTTATAACTCTCAACATTGACATGTTGAACAAATATTATTGTCTTATTATAAACAAATTTACACAAATCCGTGACTTATTATATATCAAAACCTTCTTCTTTATCCACCCTATCTCTTGGTGAAAATCGCATGAAAATCCGTTTAGCAGCTTTTAAGTTAATTGCTTACAAACTGACAAATGTGCTGATGTAGAAAGATTAGTGCGAGGAGTAATTTATCTCAAACACATTTGTCTCCTTATATATAATATTGAATAAAACATTATTTTGGAATTTCTCAAATCCACACTGTGTCTTATCACAAAAAAAAAAGAAAAAACAGTATTGAACTGGACTGTTAAGAATGATTGATAAGTTAGGGTAACATAAAGTCAAGGGGCATAATTAATCATCAAGTTAATACAACAAATATCGTTATTCAAATATTTTACATGGTATCATACAGTAACAGTTCGGTAGCAACTGCAATAGTCGGAAGGACTGTGACGCAGCTACTAACGCCCACCTCCGTATAAAATAATTACATAATCAAGTAAGTCTATTTCGTGAAAAATAGTATAATGCCTTGAGTTTTCAATTATATATACCACCTGTAAAAAAAGATAGCAATAGTTTTGCAGTGACAAAAAGTAACTAGACAATGACAGTTTACATTCTTTACCGTTCAATGTCAAGTTTAATCGGTTCTGTGTAGTGACAGTGACCTTATTCATTCGACTGTCTTAATCTAATTTTTGTTTAAATATTTAGTTAAAAGCTTAGAATCAAAGATTGTTTATACATCTTTGAAAAGTATTGAAAGTGTTTATAGATTGTTCATTTTTTTTAGCAAAAGGCAGCGAACAAGCGCACGGCTCCCCTGACATAAAGCATGCGTAGTTTTTGTAATTCCTAGGTTGCAAGTGTTAGGATCTTCCATACATACCCCGTGTTGGTCCGGGCTCCTTTGCAGAATAGACCATTTGCCTTCCTTGCCAGGCTGCTCGTAAAAGGGGAGCATAGGCTTACCGTCACTAACACCATGACATCTGACTAGGTGGTAGACTTTCGCAGCGACTCGCCCAGATTGGTACCACCGCCTTACCTATTCCTGCCGCCATAACGTCATGACGTGTTCCGGTTCGGAAGTAAGGTAGCCGGTAAACTTACTTTTGCTCGAGGCGTAACATCCCGACCTCAGGTTGGCAACGCACCATTACCACCTTTGGTGTCTCTAGGCGGCGTGAATTTCTTACCATCAGGAAATCCGTCTGCTTGTTTGCCTTCCATTATCATAAAAAAAAACATATCCGCAGGTATAGGTAAGATGATGGCACCAATCCGGGCGAACTGCTGCATAAGCACTCGACAACCAAATCAATATTAATTTGGAGGTATCCGTACTAATATTATAGATGCGAAAGTTGTCTGTCTGTTACGCTTTCACGGTTAAACTGCTAGACTGATTTTGATTAAATTTGATATGTATATAATTAAAATCGCGATTACAAACATGGGCTACATTTTGTGTAGACTATTATATGTTGACGAAGTTACTCGTAATCTGCTAGATATTTAATTATGTTGTGTCACTTTCTTTATATCTTAATGAACAACTGACGCAGGTCTGCGTCAGAACGTCACATGACTGCAATGTCGTAAATGCCTTTCATAAACTGAGAGACCAGTGGGGTTGCTCTTGAATCTCGATTTCATGCAAATTGGAATCAGATTTGTGTCATTTTTTAATTTTAACATAATACTAGCGAATTATAAACATTTAGTTGATAGTTTATTCCCATAAGGGCAACCGCCTGCTCGATCTCACCACATCTATAATATAAAAATGAGTTGCTAAATGTGTTGGTAAGGGCATAACTTTCGAACGACTCAACCGATTTGGCTAATTCTGTTTTGTTGTGTTAGTTATTGTCAGAAGAAGGTTCTTATGAAGAGAAAAACCTTGAAAATTGCAGGGAAAATGAGGAAAACAATACTTTATTTTTTCCCATACAAACTGAACGGGTGGAATGAAGTTCGCCGGAACAGTTAGTATATTATAAAAAATAGTTAATCCTAAATAAATAATAAATATACTGGATTCGTTAATTTTTTGGAACTCTAAACTAAACGTTAATAATTCGCTAATATTGTGCTGAAGAGTACATAATGACACAATTCGATTCCAATTTGCATGAAATCGAGATTTACCTAAGAGTAAGACTACAGATTACTAGTGAATATAACAATAACAACCGATTTTTTTTTCATTTTATTGACTTGCATCAATGCGGTTTGGCAAGAAATGTTCGTAATGTAGGACCGCAGAGGTGAAGTTATGTTTAGAATGGATTATAGTGAAACTATCAGCTCGCCCCGGCTTCGCACGGCTATGAAATATACATATAAACCTTCCTTTTCAATCACTATCTATTAAAAAAAACACATCAAAATCCATTGCGTAGTTTTAAAGATTTAAGCATACAAAGGGACTTAGGGACAGAGAAAGCGTCTTTGATTTATACTATGTAGTGATACAAGCATTATCTTGCTTTGGATGGCACATGAAACAGTTCCTTGCAGACATAATCACTATTACAGATTATTTTTTTTTCGCAAACACATCAATAGTCAAAATTAAAGCAAAAACTTAGTAGTAACAGTCTAGTTTTGGTTATTTTACTCGTAGGATCTTTAGGTATGCATATGAAATGATAATTTTTTGTTACAAGGTCACCATTTTTATAAACTTAAGTTTTTACTTTAACTAGTGGTCGCCTATTGGTCGAAATTCCACCAAACTTTGTTTCCAAACTATTAAGTGCGCCATCTATTATCTTTTATCGTTATCGTTATCATCAATACATTTGTTTGGGTGTGTCAAATGCATGGTAGTGTGGGTAATGTTTTATTTATTGATTTTATGTACTTTATAAGCATTATTATTAAAAAATAGTAGCTTTCTGCACTTCTCCTACACGTAAATTAAAGTGCGCTAAATTTTATGCTCCTTCGTCCACGCAATTTTCGTAAAAAGGGGTCCAAAGTTTTGGCATCACTTATTAAGAGCGGCCAACCCAGCTTCTTTTTCATACAAACGCTCGTACGTGATTGTGGCTTTGTAACAGATCGTTCTTTAAAACTTTTAAACTAATTGGTATCTTTTGCACTATACCTACCTATGTTTATATGATAACAAAAAATCAGAATTTGGAGAAACCAATTCACTATAAACCTACGAAAATCTACCTTTTATCACAATTTTTGACTGAACTTTGGTCGTTTATAATGAACTCATAAATAGTAAAACTAAAGAAAATATTGTCATAGAAACCTCGCAAATGTAATAGAGGTTCTAAATGACAAACATTTTTTTCACGGACTTGTAAGGATTTCCGAAAAACACGTAATTCCTGGAACATGATTATGAAATTTATTCACACTGTTTTTCGTTTAATGTTATCGCGTTCTCACTTTTTGAAATTTACCGAATGCAAACCGACCTCTCAGGCGCTATCTCTCTTTTTTCGCTAAGCTTCTTTTTCTTACATTGTGCTGGATAAAACAACAAGCTTTTCAACCCGAGCGCGCTGATGCCGGGAAGGGCCCTCTTAATATATAGATTAAGAATTAAAATCTCAATAACATTTTCCCCGTGTTGGTCCGGTTCTACTGGGTAAAATAAACCTTCTCCCACCCTTCCAGGTAGCTCGTAAGAGTCGATCACGTGTTAACCAATAAGACCACTGGTAGTAGATTACTATGCAACAATATTACCAGGATAGTAATCCACCGCCTTTCCTAATTCTGCCGACATAATGTTTCTGCCCTGTTCCGTTAGACGTACCTGGTAGATTTGCATAATAGGCCTGACGTCACCGCTACAACACAGTGACGTGCCTATGAAATCTATGGCGTCTGTAGTCCACAGTTACGTCTTACCATCCAGAGAGCAGTCTGCTTATTCGTCGAACTTTTCCAACAAAAAAGCAACCCATTTGATAAATTTATTTGAACTAGAAGGCATTTTTAATATCTAGCCCAATTCTTAGGGTTATCAGCCCAAAATACTCACTGTGTTGGTGGGAAACCTTTAGTATCAATCCCCGAAATGTCTCATAATGTTTTCCCCACATGCGTGTGACTTGTGAATCAGCTGACGTATGACTGTAAAAGAACATTATAAACGAATCGTTATTTATCCACTTATGAACGTGATGCGGAAAATTTTAAATAGAATGGCCAAGTGCAAATCGGACCCGCCTGTTAAGGGTTCTGTAATAGCAAGCGCAGGTTATACGAGTAGATATGACCCAAAATAACATTAAAGTTTTCACCAGCAACACTGATAATAACTTTGTTTTTAATAATATTTGTATAAATGGCAGATGAATAAAGCAAGTAAAGAGCTAAAAATAAAAAAGTTGTTTCTCCTAGTTTCCTCACATTTTTTCTACATACTTATCGATACTTAAACTTTCACAAATAATTCAAAATTAGCCAAATCGGCCCAGTTGTTGGAAGTTATGCGCTTTCATACATTTTAGATTATGTTTATTTTTTTATTTCTAAGGTAACCTTTCAAAAAAATATACTAAATGTCTAGTTTCAGTTTTATGTACGTTAGAGGACCTTTTAATTTTTTTCAAAGTATTGAAATCGTAAAGCTGTTTACAGAATACGAATAACGAATACCTACGAAGCTTCAATGGTGATAGTTTGACAATACAGTGGCTGTTACATACAAACGAACGGACATATCGAATCTAAAATATAATTCGGCTACGGAACCCTAGGAAATGATTGGTAGATTAGTTATTTTAACTTGAAGTGCTTATTTGAACTTTAAAAGCAAGATACAAGTTTCATAATCGCTTGGAAAAAGTTTAATCCATTGTGTGTGATAGTCTAGATACTCTAGAGTGCATAAGAAGACTGCCATCTAAACAAGTTTTATTAGAGGTAATATAGGGCATCCTTAAACGTCAGGTCCGTTTTGAACTAACTAGTTGTTGCCTGCGATTCGTCTGTAATAAGGTGTGTCTAAATTCCTGTTCTATATTTAAGAAGTTTACGCAGTGCAGTTTTTTTGATAAGTCGTAACTCCTTAACGGCCAATGTTAATAATGTAATCAATCTAATGGATTTCAAACAATCTAGATAGCTGCGTATCCGCCGGCCTATCCCATACCTAATTGCCATACTTATCCAGTCCACAGATATGTTATTGGCAAACGATAACATAAAATCAAAATATCAATCTTGGACAGCGAGTTTTGGATTAGGATTGCTTATTAATATTGGCCGAGAGGTCTATCGATAAGTCAATCTACGGTCGTTCGTTGCGGATTGTTAACTTAAAATTAAACTATTTTTGTGAAACTACGAGTATGATACTTTTAGACAAAAAACCAATATTTATACATACTTAATATAACAATCTTATTTTATATAACAACTAGCTGTTACTTGCGACCTCGTCCGCGTTTACTGGACAATTATCGTTATATTATCACCAAATTCTGATATTAAAGCTATATTACTGCAAAGTTCCATGAAAATCCGTTTAGTAGTTTTTGCGTGAAAGAGTAACATACACACATCCTTACAAACTTTTATATTTATAATATTAGTAGGATAGTTATAGTTTAAGTATGTTGATGGAATTAATGGAAAAAGAACCGCGTATAAAGATGGCTTGTGTAACTTAAGTAAACATGCATATTAACCTAAATTGTTTATTTTCGTGAACTCAGCTTAAGCCGTTACTATATGGCTTATAACGATTTGTTAAGAAAAGGCAGTTTTTTTATAAATACAAAAAAATAAAGACTAATACAATTATTTTCTTTAAAAAAGGAGGACGTTATCACTTTGATTTTGTTTTTTGTATATTTGGAACGCTATTATTCTGTCAATAACCGATTGGATAGTTCCTTTCTGATTCACATGATTTCGAGGAAGTCCCTTAAAACAATTGTCATTAGTATCAGGTTCAATGGTTTTTCCATTATACGTAATAACTAGCTTCCGCCCGCGACTCCGTCCGCGTGGATGTCGGTTCGAAAAATTAAGATTTATTTTTGTTCTACGTATTTTTTCAGGATAAAAAGTATCCCATTTTATGCCCAAGATAATAAGGTATAATTATACCAAGTTTCATCGAAATCGAACCGTTAGTTTTCACGTGATGACTGAACATACAGACAGACAAAAAAAAATGTAGGTTTTGGTATCGATCTAGTAACACCCCTATTTGTTTTTTCAATATTTTCAATGTACAGAATTGATCCTTCTACAGATCTATTATATGTATATAATTTTTCATGAAAGTTAACGATATCATTGATAATTATTAACTGTCATTGAATCCGTAAATTACATAAAAATGTATGCATTACGCGTGATTAATGGAATTTTTGGGATAAAGCTATCATATGTGTTAATCCAAGTTACCTTTTATGTGTGTGCCAAACTTCATGAAAATCGGTTCAGCACTTTGTGCGCAAAGTAGTAGGAAACAAGCATACAAAACCATTAATAAGATGTTGGTAAAATCTAAAACTATCTTTCGGAAAAATAGTGGTCACATGGAGCCTTGGAAATGAAATAGGTAATTGAAATTGGGTTTTCATAGATTTAGTGTATTTAAATTATGAACTAGTATTTAACTGCCTTATTCATAAAAAATAGTTAAGTAACCT